>CM065810.1:15216357-15331357 GCA_033398695.1 Orobanche coerulescens
ATCAAATAAGTACTTACGTTACTATAATTATTTTATATATTGGTTGTAATTCGTGGTCAAGGTTTATGAATATTGACCAATAAAAATCAAAATGAGACAGTTTTATTGGACGGATTGAGTAATAAATAAAAAAAGTATATACATATACGTACGTAGTACGACACTATTTATAAATAAAAAAAACTCCTCCAATATATATACTTAAACTACACAAATCTGTTCGTCGATTTCTTTACAGATTAACAAAGAGAAAGGAGAAAAAGTGAGTTATCTGTGTATGCGTCTGAAATAAATGCGCGGTTTCTTTTTCTCTCTCTTTCTTTTTCTTTTTCTTTTTCTTTTTACCGTATTTAAGATATTATGTTAGATTTCCAACATCTTTTGTGGGGATTTCTTTTATTTCTTTTTATGTTGTAAGAGTGCTTTCTTTCTGCAACTTTTCCTCCACTTGCTATTGTTGTGGAGCACACCCCTTCTTTTCCCTCCATTTCATCTGTTCCTTTTTTTTTTATTAAATCATATGTTGCTTTACTCTACCTTTTGAGCTTTTCTACTGTGTGATGGTGGCATGGGTGCATTCGGTTTCATTCGATTCAATTTTTTTGTTGAAATCAAGAATCGAATCAAATATTCGGTTTCTGTTTAATTCGGTTCTTTTAAAGTTCGTTCGATTTTTATAATATTTGATTCGGTTTCGTTTCGTTTGATATTTTTCGGTCCTTCACAATAGGGTGACATTCCGGAACTGAAAATCGAACCGAAAAACCCGAAAAAAGAACCGAAAAAACCAAAATCGAAGTAGACCGAACCAAAAAATAGAAAAACAGAACCGAACAGAACTGGTTTGGTTCGGTTCTCGGTTCGGGGTCGGATAGAATCGAACTGGACCGAAATTGACCAAAGTCAACATACTAAACCGAAGTCGTTTTTGTGTTTTTTGTGTGTTTGTGATTTTAGTGTAATTTGTTTTTCTTTTTTAAGATCCTCATGGATCCAAAGAGAACCGATAATATGCTCATGTAATGTGTGATTCAACTCATTTAGGTTGAGAGAATGAGCTACTGTGATTTGTGATTGTCATATGTTTTGAGATATTTGTAAATTGCTATGCAACTCTAGCTTTTATCTTGAGCATATGCATAACTCTTGTTGTCTTGTTGTTATATATAACTTATTGTATTGCATATAATATTTCAATTTATATAGTGAAGAACCGAAAAAAATATCAAACCGGACCGAAATCGAACTGAATTTTTATAAAATCGAACTTAATCAAACCGAACGTCAAAAAGAACCGAACCAAATCAAAACCGAATATTTGGTTCAGTTCTCGATTGCGGTCAAAAACCGAACTAAATGGAACCGAGTCCACTTCTACTTCAAATATAAAATCAAATATTATATGCAATAAAGTAAGTTGTATATAACAACAAGCCAACAAGAGTTATACATATGCTCAAGATAAAAGCTAGAGTTGCATAACAATTTATAAATATCTCAAAACATATAACAATCACAAATCACGGTAGCTCATTCTCTCAACCAAAATTAGTTGAATCACAAATTACATAAGCATATTATCAGTCCTTGGACCCATGAGTGTCCTAAAAAAAGAAAAACAAATTACACTAAAATCGCAAAGACACAAAAATCGCAAAAACGATGTCGTTTTAGTATGTTGACTTTGAGTTCGGTTCAGTTCAATTCGCTCAGACCCCAAACCGAGAACCGAACCAAATCAGTTCAGTTCGGTTTTGTTTTTACATTTTTCAGTCCGGTCTTTTTCGGTTTCAGTTTTTAGATTCTTTTTTCGAGTTTTCCGATTCTGTTTTTCTGTTTTTCGGTTCGGTCTTCTTCGGTTTGATTTTCGGTTCGGCCACACACACACACACACACACACACACACACATATATATATATATATATATATATTGGTTCCGGTAAGAACCTTCTTTGGTGTGAGTACTATGAACCAATCTGAGCCATTAAATAATAAAATAAGGAGGATCCAGATTTTGCCACATCGTCACAGCAGATGGGTGTGTGAATGACATTAATTAAGGAGAAGGGTAATTTTGTCATTTCTTAAATTAATTATTTCCATTTAATATAATAACTTATTCATTTATTATCTGATTTAAATAAAAAATATATCAAATTAATTATCTTTTCAAGATCTATAATTTAAGATGCAGATTCATACCTACAAATGTAAAAAACAAAAAAAAAGTAGTGTAGTATAATAATAAAAGCAGTGCGAATTATAGAATGCACTGCTTATAAAATATACAAAGGCACTGCTTTATAGTGCTTAAATGCGCTGCTTCACAATGTGTAAATGCACTACTTCATATTGTATAAAGTACTGCTTCTGCTTCAAAATAAACACAAAAATTCTTGATAAAACTGTCAACTTCACTGAATAAACTACTTTCGTTGGATATGAATTAGGAGTCGTGCCATATACCATTAAAAAGTTAGAGTCTAATTCGTGACAAAAGAAACGACACTAAAAAATATTAAGTATGGAGAGAGTTGTGATGCATTGAAGGGAGACGGCTAGGATGCTTATCTTATAAGAATATACAAATGTGTTACTTCATATTGTACAAATGCACTCCTTCATAGTGTACATGCATTGCTTCATAGTGTATGGAGTACTGTCGCTGCTTCAAAATTTGACTTATAACATATTGCTTCTCAGCTTATAACTACACTGCTTTAATGTACAAATACACTGCTTCATAGTGTAAAAAGTGTTTTATAGCATACAAAGTACTGCTTCTGCTTTAAAATTGGCACGAAAATTCCTCCTCAAAGCATCAACTTCAATAATGCTTTCATTGAATATGAATTAGGAGTCATGCAATATACCATTGGAAAGCTATGGGAGTCTGTTACTAACAAAAATAGAAAATTAAAAATTATTAAGTATGGAGAGATTTATGATTATTCGAATGCAGACTGTCAAGATGCTTATCTTATACGAATATACAAATGCACTGCTTCATAGTTTACAAATCCATTGCTTTTTTTTATTGGTAGATATGTAATATGAATCTTAAATTATAGATCACGAAAGTACGATTAATTTGACATATTTTTAGTTTTAATGAATAATAAATAAATATGTTCTTTTATTTTAAATGGAGACAATTTATTTATGAAGGACAAAATTAATCTTCTCCTTATTGATCGAGGTAATGGATAAAAGTGGTTCTTAGTTCACACACCAAGACCAATCCACTATATATATATATATATATATATATATATATATATATAACATAATATAATATAATATAATATAATTCTTTTTTAAAATATAGGAGTCCAAAAATTTTCGTAACTAGGGCTGTTAGCGTCCAAGTATACTCGAGAACCGTTCGATAATACCCGGGATCGATACTCACCCAAAACGTTAGCGGTCCGGATACTGGTACCGAAGTTTGAACCAAAACCGATAACGACCGAAATCGGTAACCCGGTAATTTTCTGTAAACATACATTGTACAAAATATTGTATAAAATATTAGTACATATAGATAACACAATATATTTCAGTCTTTCGTCTTCGTATAGTCCAGCTAACACAAATTTTAAAATTTTGAAGTTGGGGTTGAAGGTTGGAATTCTATTAACTCTTTTTTTCCCATCATCTATTATATATAAAACTTATCCCCCTTAATTTAATGTGCAAGAGAGATAAAAAAAATGTTAAAAAAGAAATTAAATGTTACAATTAACTATGGACGTATGAAGTATGAGTAAAAAATTTTTTTCCCTCCTCAATGGTTACAGTTACTTGATTCATATATGAAAAAAAATCCTATTTTAGTCAAACAAGACTGGAAAATTATTTTTCACAGCTTCGATTTTTAATTTTTAAATTCAGCTTTGGATAATGCAAAATCATCCCCGACGAACCGTTGCCATCTATAGTACTTTAAACTTATCTCCCTTAATTTAATGAAAGGGGGTTTGTGCACAAAGTAAAACTTATCCCCCGAGTGCTTCCATGGAGAAGGGGGATGCAGTGCACTCCCCCCTTCTCAGCCATTCACGGCGCGACAAGTGTAGCATACATTACACGTGTCGCGCCGTGATTTGTGGAGAAGGGAGGGAGTGCACTGCACCCCCTTCTCCATGGAAAAAATCTTATCCCCCTTAATATTTATCAATTTTTCCGAAAATATTTTCTCACATTATTTTCACCGCAAGAAATTATATTGATCAAAATAAATAATGCCAAACTAACTGTAAAAATTTCTTAAACTATATATATTTCCTTCTCTTGGCTTATGTGTTTATCTGTTGATCAACTGTTGAAGACTTTGTCCAATTAACCTTACCAATATACAGTTGGTATATGTTAATAATTATATATGTCAGAAAATCACCATCTAATGTTTCTGATGCGTTAATGTTGAAATAGTACAAATTTTCGTTTATGATAAACTCATCTTGAATGCTCACAATAAACTCATCTTCAATGCTCCCAATAAAATATGCAGGTATGGAACACCAAAGGGCTGCGATTTTTCACCCTCAAAGAATACGAATCACTCTTACCATATATGATTATTAATATAGAACAATAAAACAGTAAACATTAGTATTCAACGGTAACTCATATTTAAGTCCTCATATTCTAGAGAATCCAAAGATACACCACGAGCACCTAAAGCTTTCAAATTCAACATCATGGTATGGTTCTTTGCCATTACCCGCCTCAAATGCTGACAACAACCAAAAAGCAACCTCGAAAATGCATAATCTTCACCTCGCTCACAGACAAACCACAAACGCATACAATCATTCATTTTAGAAGATCCAGAAACATTCATCTAGTTCTCTAAAAACTCTGAAACTGACTTTGTATATATATATATATATATATATATATATATATCAAACTACAAATGGTTTTATAATTCACTATGGCAAACGTGCCAAATAAATAGGCAAAAAAAAATTTATGTAACTCATTCATATTAAAGGATTACATATGAAGAGACTATTTTAATTGTAACTTTTAATGTAAATAAACTAATTTAAATATAAAAGTTATGATAAACATCACAATGCAAATGCACCTTCTAATACACAAGGTGATTAAATTGAACTTTTAAATGATAGTATAAATTACAAGATGGTTAAATTTTAGCTATGAAAATTTAGAAACAATCGGTGCATCGCACAAGTTGAATAAACCAAAAACAACCCCGGAGCAACACACGGGTTAGTAAAACTTCATTTCATATAACTAATTACATAGACTAAAATAAAAGGACAATAACAATAAAAAAAACATATAAACTTCTCTAAAAGGCATTTAAATTCCGCCATCTGCTCATTCAACCGTCTGCCCCAACATTACATACAAAACACGTAGATATTCAACCAAAGACCGTGCATCACACGGGTTGAATAATGCCTCGTATATGTTAATCGTGGAAGTAAAAAAAATACCCAATTTAATATTTGTCATTAAAGCGTATAATATATTTAATACACCTTTATATCTTGTTTGGTATAAAGTACATAACCTTTGATAAAATTCGGGCCCGTATAAATAATACTGATTTTTGGAATTACATATCCCACCTAAGAGATGATATTAGGTGATATTAAACAATACTGCAACTAATAAATTCAATAAACTACCATGATATCTATATTTTACAGAGAATTTAATACATGGTACCAAATATGATATTAATTTCTTATATTGTATAAGACATCCCAATCAATCTTATCAAACTTTATCCCATACAACTTAGCAAACGAGCCTAAAGTTTATGTATCACCGCTCATTAGTTTCTCTATCCCTGGTTAGGTGTTTATGAATGTGCGAGATACAATTTGCCGGTCGACCGAATAGGTCGATTGTGGGTTCAACCTGTGAATTTAGATTCTTTTTTAAAAAATTTACACACATTGATAGGAATCTGGTCAGGGGATCCGAGATATCAACGAATTCTTGGAGTTGTTCGAGTAATTAAAATTCTTTTATTTGTTTATTAAACACTATTAAGGTTTGAGTTTTTGTTGAGAGTCTTTGAAAATTGACAAGTCGTTGTGAACAGCTGACATTAATAGCAATTCTTAAGCGTGTGACGAGTTTGCAATTTTTTTTTTTGAGATTTTAGTCTAGAGATGTGCAGTAAAACCTAACAAAATGAAAACTCGAAAAAAAATTAAAAAATCCCAACCCTGGATCTAAAACCGAACCAAAAATCGTAGTCTGGGCTTTTCAATTTTAAAATGGTATTTTTCGAGTTGGGTTCAGTCTTACCCCTTAAATTCGGAAACAAATCCGAACCGAAACGATCCGTTTGCTAATTATAGTTAGTTTTATAAATCATTATATTATATTTTTCACAAGTAATTTACTTTTTAAAGTAAGACTTAATTTTATTATTAAAATTTTTATATTTTGAGTGATTTGTTTTTTAAATCAAAAGATTATCACAACTTTTTTATAAATATAGTGTACTTCATAATAAATATTTATATATATAGCCAGAAAGAAAGTAGCTGTTTTTTCTAAAAAAAAAAAAAAAAGGACCCGACTAAAACCTGAAACCGACCAATCATATGAAGACACCAAGGTGAAATCCAGCTTTGAGAAAACACCCGAGACCCCAACAAGGGAATTAATCTAATCAGTAAACTGGTTGGGGTCTAATGGCCAGGAATTCTGATGGGAATATCATTGCTGCTGCCTGTAAAGTGGAGAATTGTATGGTGGATACTTTAGTGGCTGAAACTCTGGGCATTCGTTGGAGTATGATGGTGGCCAAGGAGCTGAACTTGTTGAATCCTCTCTTCTTGTCTGACTCTGCTATTGCTGTGCAATGTGTTCAGAACAGGAATAACAGAGCTAGTATGCCTTTGATTCAGGATTCTCGTGAACTCATGGAAGGGATTGCTGGTGCCTCGATTTGTCATATTAGGAGAAACCTTAATGTAGATGCTCACAAACTTGCTAGTTTAGCTAGATTGATTGGTGACCATGTTTGGGCCACTCACTCTCAAGTAGATGTTTTAGTTTCCACGTATCAATTTAATGTTGTTTGTAATGAACCTTCTATTATCTAATGAAGTATCAGTTTTGACTTCCAAAAAAAAAAAAAAAAACATAGAGATTTTGGGACAGAGATGATGCAATCAACAGTTTCCAAATGTTCAAAGTTCAAACAAATTATACCCGTTTTACAAACTTTGCCAGCATAATTTATAACCGAATGCACGAAATCATAACTGTAATTGCAAATTATATTTACTGGTGAAAAAATATAAGTTCGATGGCAATCACATAAGGGCAAAAACCAACATAAGACCGTATTACGGAATACATTAGGTGGCATAGAATCTAAATTTAGTTTTCTTTAGTTTTCTTTTTGGATTTTAGGGGTTTTCTTTTTTTTTTTCTCAGTCTTTTCTCATTCAATCTTTTTAGTTTGTCAATTTTTTTTCATTATTTTAGTTTTTTAGAGTTTTCTATTTCTTTGATATTTTTTCCGATTCTAAATATAGTTTTAAGCAACAGTCTTATGCATCAAACGTCTAATTGGAGACCTTACCCTTACATAAATTTATTTCGTACGTATGGATTACACAACGGCAGGGTACTTTCCTCAACTTTGTAAAAATTAAAACAAATTTTCTACATGGAACTTTCATAGTTCTACACCTACGACTAAAAAAAGGTCGAGGTCGGTACATAAGATTAGCAAAGATTTCAGTGTCAAGTAAACGAGAACAGCATAAAGCCAACATGCGGTGTTCTTCATGAAATCAACAAGAATCAAAGATACCAAACCGAAAAAGCACTTCAAGAACAACATATGTAAAGCACAAGATAGCATGTCGAACCTTAAAGCCTCGTCTAATAATCTTCATCATCGGAATAGTTTCCGTCACTATATTGCTCATAAATCTCATACCCTCCATCATGGGCGTCGCCATCTTGCATTTCACCGCCACCACTACCCCCAAAAGGAAAACTACCAAATAGATCCTGTAGATAGTCCTTCGATATGTTCTCGTGGTCTATATCTGTGAATCATGTATAGGATAAAGCTAGTTTTTGGATGCTCCAAAAATGTGTAAGCTGTTCGTATTCTTAGTAATTTCCAAGATATCAACTTCCAGGAGAGAATGTAAAACAAAAAGGTAAGCAAAGCAAGAATCGAATGGGTCGAAAAATTTAAGCACCACTAAAAGATTAGGTCTCGTGTAAGACCTAATAGATTGGTGTCACCTTAAGTTCTATCACCTAAAAATGATTCAAAAGAAAAAAAACTGTAAGAAAAACTAAAATATTTAAATTACTAAAAAAATGGATCCCAAAAAGACTGAAATGAATCCTAAAAACAGAAAAAAGAAGATGAAAAACTAAAAAAAAAACTGAAAACCCTAAACGAATAAAAAGAAAAATAAAACACCTACGATACTGAAAAACCCTAAGAAAAATTAAAAGAAGGATAAAACTGAAAACATTAAAATTTAGGCTCCGCATCACGGAATACATTCAGTCAGACAGTCGCGTGAGTTTTCGCTCAACTAAAAAGCAAATTATAAGCTTATTATCTTTAGCTAGAGAAATTAGGTTAATCTTATTCTGTAGCTGAGTGAATAGGCCAGAATCTATAATTTGAAGGCAGAGGATAGGTCTATATCATGATCTACAAATGCTTGATTATAATAGGCAAACTTGCAATTTCGGTTATGTAACTTCCAGGGGTTTGGAATTTTAGACCTGTCCAAATACGCGTTTGCAAATTGGTCCTGTAATTTTAAAAAATTTCGCCTTTTTCGTCCTGTATTTTTTTTTGGGAAAAAAAAGAAGGGAAAAAAATGAAGGATGTCAGAATAGAGGTACGAACAAGAGCATGTCCGCAAGGATACATGAACCAGGAAGGGGAAAATTCCTGTCCTGGTCAACCTGGTAAAAATAACATTAACATGTGAGAGAGTGATATGAAGGAATTTGACAGCTTTATATTTCTCTTTAAAGGGTGTTTGGTGGTGATGTGAGGGGTTGGGAAATTCAAGCACAAAAGAATATATATATATATTCACCGGATCAAGTTCCTCATCTGCATCCACATCCTCTTCAAGACTGTCATCCTCCATTTCATCTTCTTCATCTTCCTCGTATTCAACTTCATCGTTAGCCTCTTTATCTTCAGTTTCTAAAAATTCTGCAACATGACAATACACATAGCCATTTAGCTTCATGGGAGCCTAGCCTACCAAAATTTAAAGAATATATCATGTAAATTTGTAATTCATATAATAAATCGGGAATCACACAAAAAGCTTAAGTTCAAGAATCAGGATGAGGAACTGCATATGGAAGGACGAGATGGGAAACATCTTTCATTATTTGATTTTATTTATAAATCACAAAATTATTAGGATGAATATACTGAAAATCGAATTTACAAACAATTAAGAACTTCATGATTTAAAAATAGGTTGCTAGGAACCTTTATCAGCTAGCTTCTCCTTCCCATCAACTTTTAAACCCGTATTAAGTTGCACTATCTTTGACCTCTCAAAGCGTTTAGAAAAATTCTTCAGCAATGATTCTGCGCCAGACTCGGGATATATGGTCAGAAACCTCTGAGCAACTCGCAAGCGCAAGGTATCAATCACATGTGCCGAAAACCATCCCGTTTGCAGCTGCCAAAGATAAAATACTCTCAGATGTTATTTAATGATTTATTATCAGGAGAAGCTGACAAGTCAATCATTTTCTTTAAAGATTAATTATTTAATGAAAATCAAATTAATGCTTTAGTTTTTCTCATATAAAATACACAGGCATTTTGTAAAGACAACAATTTGACAGCATCATATAGCATACGCTGCAGTTTCCTTGACTTGCAGGTTTCCTGATTTCTTGTTGAATATAGTCATCCTTAAGTTCAAAAAGTTGCAATGAAAGTTGGCATTTACGAGGGAAGACCCGGAATGCACAAATATCCTCCCACTTGCACTTCAACCTGTTCAAGAAAACATAAATATGTTAATTCTAAGAGGAACAAAAACAACAAGATGATGTTATCGGTGAACTACTGAGGTTTCATTTGCGACATACAGTAACCATACATTCCTAAAAGCTTGATCGTGTAAGTTAGATTGCTCTGCTATAACTAACTGCTTTTGAAATGAAATTAGGAAGAGTGCTTTGATCATAAACAGACTGTAGAGGAAATCATAAAGGGATTAACGAATTTTGTAGGACAGTGGCAACTGATGCCAGTGGCCTATCCGGCACGAGAATTGAGGTGGGCCAGACTGAATTTTCTTTGTAAATTTATACAAGTCCACTTTTTTTTTCAACACTATTTTGGCGGAGGGACTGAGCCCGAGGGAATTATTTTAAAAATATCATATAATTTTTTTTCAACACTATTTTCTTTTTATTCTCTTATGCTGCTTGAAAAGAGATGGGTTGCGCCGGGGCCCAGGTTGGCCCTCCCTTATTTCTGCCGATGTTCTCTGTGAAATGATTTTGTGCAGCATAAACATTCAAAACAACCCGAGATATAAATAACCGTACATGAAAAAATCGCAGAATCCATGATATATGTTCACCCTACCATGGCCCACCATGGGCTGATCAAGAGACCAAAGGAGAAACCAAGAAACAATTAAATAGAAAAAGAAAAGCAATGGAGAAGCTTGTCAAAGTTTTAATTAGATTTGCAAATCTGGACAGAGCAATAAAAAATGGACTTCCAGTAATAAACTCAAAGACGAGAAATCATCTCGTGGACATAATGTGTTAGCTCTATGCCTAAATTTTTTCAAGCAGGACATCATGACGAGAAAATATCCCCATGACAATGCTATAAAAGAATTGATACTATCACAAGCAGTAACAGACAAATCGCCTTCTTCTTTGCTCAAGGATATCTGTCATTGTAGACAACCGATTTACAAGCAAACTCAGCATGTGATTATTACTATTTTTCTTGGACAAAGGTTAGCCATTGCAAAAGAAATGATCTCATTAATATTTACTTCTTATAATGTGGTTGAATCACTGTAAGGACACAATAAAATCTGTAAGTTTCCATGAATTAATAAAAGCCCTTACCCAGATAACTCATTGGTGTCACAATAATTTCGTAACGAAGGTGGTACTCGAAAATCAGTCCTCTGATATCTACTCAAGTAAACCACAAGAAGTTAGCATTTGTACTTACAGGCAACATAGCAAAAAAATATTATAGACACACAGACGCCCCATACTTCCAGGACTTAATATATACTAGTATGAAAGAATAGAGTACAAGCAATGACAAACAACAAAATTACAAAAGAAATTATTATTATCTGGAAACATAACGAACCAAACTTATGTTGCTTCTAACCAGAATTATTGTCTCATCGTATACCAAGAGACTAAGCCCTTATATATGGAGAAAAGACCGAATAAGACGGACTTCTTGATACTGCAATTCTAATTATTCATGATAGACCTACTTCTCGAGCAATCCAAATTCTTGCTTCTTTAGAATGACATGGATTTTCTGAGCATCTATTTGATTCCCCATCATTTATCTAACAATCACCTCACACGACATCAAACTAACTTTTTGCTTCCTTACGTGGATTTGTTAGCAAACGCTGCACTTCTATTTCTGCTTTCAACTTACCATTTAAAACATCCACCGCTATCTTCCCCACTCTCGATAAATAGAACTGCATATGGCCAGGTTTAACTACCAGCATTTATGGACCTCAAAAGGTGAAAACTGCATTACATAACATTATAAAATTAGAGAGTTATGTGATAAGTAAACTTACATGCGGGATTCAGGGTCCTTGCGGGGATCATATCCTTTTCTGATCCAGAATCTCAGGTATGGCCCATTTGAAAAATAATATGCTGCTATAAAAAGAAGCCTAGAAATTGGAAAGGGCTCCAATGAGAGATTTGAGTCTAATATGTGTAAGCCGGTATAGCTTACACTAATAGTAGATAAATTTACAAGACAGTAGCTAAGGAACTCACCTTCTGAGCACTTTGTTTACAACATTTATACCTCGATCAAGTAAATGTTCAGCTAACGAATGTTTGACCCATATTGGACGCTCATCAAACAGTTCACAAACTGCGACCTGCCATCGCCATCGATCTGAGTTCCTGGGTATGGCATTCTCCCAATTCACTTTCTTAGGGATCTGTATGAATGTCAAGTCATACAAAACAAGACAGCGCAGTACATATCCTGTAATGATTTTCACTTCAACTTTTAGTAATATAAAATGCACTTGTCTTGTAAATTAAAGCACTTCCCAACTTCCTTAACTCACTATGATAATGAAAAGAAAGTAGGTCATAAGAGGCATCAAAATTAAAAGACTTCCCTTCCTTAACTCATTTTCATATTCCATTATTATCAATAAAAAACCTAAAGGATAAAAAGAAGAAATACATGTATCTAAACCAAGAACCAAACATACAAAAATACAAAGCCAAAAATGATATGACTAAGAAAGAACAGAAGTACTCTGTTGGAATATCCTTTGGACAAATATTGCAGCTAGAAGTATTGATAACATTAATAATTAACTATAATTTTTTCATAACTCGAATACAACTCCTTGCATCAACTATACAGGGTTAAAATCATGTCAAACAGCAGCCACTGCAGTAATAGCATATTTTAAGTAAATGAACTGCACAACCCCCTCCCCACAAAAAACAAAAAAAAAAAAGAAGATGAATACACTGCAAAATTACCTCTTTTTGTGAAGGTAAACAAGAAGAAGATAACTCAAGAGACCAAATCTGAAGAGTTGTTTTTTCACTTCAAATTTCTCATCTCTTTTTTTACTTTTTATATTTATTTTATCGGTTTACTTCCGTAATAATTGAGAACATTTTAAGAACAAGAGATAATTATGTGAGAAAGTCGCATTTTATACGACTTGAAGTTAGGATGGTTTTGATAGAATGCCCATCTCATCCAGAAACTGTGACATTTTCATATTTAATGTCTCCAGCAGATAGCATTTAGAAGGAAACAAGGTGCTTATAATGTATCGTGGAGATGTGGTAACAGATGGCGAATAAGATACGAATTGTTCAGACATTACAGAGGATTGATTTACCCACATAGGATGAACACTAAACAGGCCTCATGATGCACATTAAAGTGTTGACATATTACAACGTTATTGTTTTCTTTTCCAATAATAGAAAAGGGAAGTAATTTGTAGCAGTTCTTTATATTTTCTTATTATTTCTCTCTTCCCAGTTTAAGTCATGGTTATCACGGAGCCAAGGCAAACTGAGGCGCCAGCCTAAAGCACAGACGCCTAGGCGACAATTAGGCGCCAAGTCGAAATATATCTAATAAAATATAATATAATATACCATTATCCCAATAAGTGAATAACATAACAGCAAATCCACAATACATTATCAAAGTAACAAAATACACCACAAATAAATAAATATTATCAAGTTCACATAATCATCAAAGACAATAAATAACATCAACCCTCATAAAATAACATCAAGCCCTCAATAAACATATTCTGTCATATATATAGTAATTTATATAATCTGCCAATAATCAATATTTAGACTTTTTAACAAATTTTTATATTAAAATACCCCTACCAGTTATCATTAAGTTAAATAAAAAAATAAACTGTACAGTATAAGCGAACAACAAACGGTGGTTCCCATCCAAGTCAGTCGGTGGCGGCGACAGATCTGCTCAGGCCCAGTCGGGCAAATTTGTGTTTCTCTCCTGTTCACGCCGAGTAGGGATCTTTTGTTGTGTGGTACTTCTCCTGCCACAACTTTCACGCTTTTAAGCTGATTTTTTTTTTTAAAGGGGACCAGCCAACCAGATCTGGCGACCAGGCATCGCCTAACACGCCCAGGCGATGCCTATTCCGACTTGCTCAATTTCAGGCGAGGCAACCATTCTGGCGAACTGGCTAAACCGCCCAGCCGCCAAGGCATTGCCTAGGCGATGCCGTGATACCCATGGTTTAAGACAAGTTGTGAAATGAGGTCTTGAGTGATAGAACAAAATGTCCACAGCAATATCAAGCTCAAATGGAGTTGAGCAATTGTGGGACAGAGCCTCCCTAAAGCGAGCTGCGAGCAACATATTTATAGTTTTTTTTTTATGACATTTCCGATAAACTAGAGGATTTTCTAAATTGATCTGTTTCTATAATATCATGATATTTTTAATATATGTTTGTGCATGACCACTATGTAACCATACAAATATATAACAATGAGGATATCTTTGATGTTGAAGTCAATGGCAAGACACTGCTCTATCTCCATCTGCATAATATGAAATCAAAAATTTCAAAATTAATCAACTAATTACAGAATGTTACAAGCTACAGAAAACCATAGACATATCCACAGTACAGCAGAAGCGAAACAATCAGATAGCAGAAAAGATTAAGTCCGACAATGAAGAAGCTAAATTTTCTAGTGGCTTAGTAACGCAATCTTGTAGAAACCATTGAGAAAGTTATACAACAATGCTTTTATGTAAGAAAACCACGAAACCACGCTCCACAATAAGTAGCTGAAGGAAATATGAGCAAAAGTTTTATGTTTTCGTTATAAAGGAGACCTAGAACTAGTAGGACAATCCAATTTCTAAACATTAGAGACATTTCAGATTTGAACATTCAATGTAATCAGCATGCATGTGCACCTGCAATACTGTATGCAACAAGGGACGGACTAGTCTGTCGTATGTTAATGCAGTTTCAAAGTGTCCAAAGATCATGACCGGAAGTGGGTGTCTATTACTTCATATATTACAATCGCAGAAAGTACAGTAATCAGAAGTGACATACTAATATATGAAATCATATAAGTGCTTTCAAACAGAGGAACTTACCTCCCAACGACTACGAGGCTGTACAACTTCCTCTTGTTTCTTTTTCAAATTCGGATCTCCATATGATTTTAAACTGCCATATAGAGTAACCAAGAATAAAAACCAGGAAGCTCCGCGTTCATCATACAAGAAACATCCACATATGGACTGATATTTTCAAGGCTTCAATTTCACTTTAGAACTGAAGACAAATTATTGCGGGGGCATCCAAGACTTCTGATCCAGTAAATTCTGTTAGTGCAAAACAGGCCCATTTTATGTGTAATGCTCACCTTGGACTTGATTTGGATTCCCAAGCTATATTTGGGTTCAACACAATTGGAGGAAGAAACATAATTTTCTGGCAGCCCACCGACGCTAATTAAGCCCAGATTGTAGCCCCTGAAGTTGATAAGTTTTTTACTGATTCAACTCATTTATAGAGTTATGAGTTTGATGAATACTTCTTTAATGATTTCCAGCTTTTTATTTTCGCCGATCTGTTGTTAATCTTGGTGGTGTTTAATTACTTTATCCTTGATTGAATCAGACTGTTCGGCTTGGTGGTGGTAACTTTATCCGAGTCTTATCCCTTTCTTGTTCTTAATTTCTACTTCTATATTTTTTTCCACAAGAATAATCCTATGTTTCAGCATCCTATCTCAACCTTTTACACTTCAACCTATGTATCAACTGGTATCGGGGCAAACCTAGGTTATCCTCGGGTTCTGTTCTTGTCATTCTTGACTTATTCCTTGCTGTCCAGATCTTGTTATGGCAATTTCTCACAACATGACCGTGGAGCAAGCTCAAAATTTGAGGCGTGATAGACAGATTGAAGAACTCGAGAAACAAAATGAGTGCATTACTCAGCAACTTGCCAGGCTACTTGATTAAAAAACAAGAAGGTTCAGCCGAAAACATCAAGATGATTTTCATTCTGGAAGTGATGGTGATTCAATCAGCCCAAGTGACTCCAATTCAGAGATTTCTGGTCCGTCTTCTTCACATAGGAGAAGAAGGTTCAGAGATGATCTTAGAGATGTCAAAGCCGAAGCACCGGAGTTCCATGAAGGGTCGAACCCGGATGATTTTATCGAATGGATGACAGATATGGAGAATCGCTTTGACGTCAAGGGGTATTCTGATGAGAAAAGCTACAAAGTTGCTGTTTTGAAACTGAAGAAATATGCCTCGTTATGGTGGGAGAACGTGAAATCCAAGCGAGAAAGGAATGGGAAGTCTAAGATCAGATCATGGAGAAAACTCCAGAAGTTGCTCAAGGAGAGGTTCCCACCAGATTCATACAAGCAAGATCTATACGTCAAGATGACAAACTTTAAGCAAGGTAATCTTAACGTTGATGATTATACCCGTGAATTTGAACAGCATATGTTACGAAGTGGGCTTCAAGAGAAACAGGACCAAACCATAGCTCGCTACATGGGTGGATTGAGCCATGATATAGCAGAGAAGCTTGAATTGCAACCTTACTGGTCCTTTGAACAGGTGTGCAAATTGGCTTCCAAAATCAAGAAGCGTGCTAAGAATAAGAAAGCAGAAAGGGCAACACCAAGGTTTACAAAGGAAAATTCTTTCAAAAACCCATTCTACAAAGCAGAAAATCCTTCAAAGGTGATGGCTCAACAAAGCAAGACAAAGGTAAAGGTCCGGCTCTAGATGCACCAAAAAAGAAATGCTTCAAATGTCATGGATTAGGACATTTTCAAGCTGAATGTCCAAATCGGCGAGTCATGACTTTGAAAGAGATTGAAGGGGTTATTATCGTAGAAGAAGGGGAAGACGAGATGCCAATCTACGATGAGAAAGACTATCTTGAAGAGCAAATCAAAGCTGTTGAATGAGACCTTTTGGTTATACGAAGAGCACTCCACACAAAAGAGGTGATTTCTAATAACGAGCAAAGGGAACACTCATTCCATTGAAGGTACACGATCAAGGGGAAGGTGTGTAGCCTTATTATTGATAGTGGCCGTTGTACAAATGTTGAACCCACCACTTTTATCAACAAACTCAACCTTCCAACCCCGTCTCACCCGAATCCATAAAAGCTTCAATGGCTAAATCAGGGAACCGATGTCAAGGTAACCAAACAGGCCCTAATCTCATTTTCTATTGGCAAAGCTTATCAAGATCAAGTTCTTTGTGATGTTATACCAATGGATGTGTGCCATGTGTTACTTGCTAGACCCTGGCAATATGATGGTCACCAGAACACGTACTCTTTTATCATGAACAAGAAAAAGGTAATCCCCGATCCGTTACCGCCTACCCTACTCCAGGAAATTGAACCAGGATTGGAAAACAAGGTTGAGAAAATTTTATTTGTGAATGAAACACGAGTGGAGAGAGCTATTAGCAAGGGTGAAGATGTTTATGTTTTGCTACTAGTTGAAAACAGGTTGAGTGAAGAAGACACGCATTTGCATGTTGTTGTTCGTCCTCTTCAAGAAGAGTTTAAGGATGTGTTTCCTTCTGACTTACCTTCAAGCTTACCCCAATTTAGGGGTATTGAACATCACATTGACCTCATTCCGGAAGCGCCACTTCCTAACAAGCCAGTCGATGTGATCCAGAAAAGACGCGAGAGTTGCAGCGACAAGTCCAAGACCTCATTGATCGTGGCTACATACATGAAAGCATGAGTTCGTGTTCTGTTCCAGCCTTGTTAGTTCCTAAGAAAGATGGAACCATGAGAATGTGTGTCGACAGCAGAGCCATTAATAGCATCACGGTCAAATACCGCTACCCGATTCCAAGATTGGATGATATGCTAGATGAGCTCCATGGTGCCAATTTGTTCCTTAAAATTGATCTCAGAAGTGGATACCATCAAATCAGAATGTGTGAAGGAGATTAGTAGAAAACGGCATTCAAGACAAAAAGTGGTTTGTATGAATGGTTGGTAATACCATTTGGACTGTCCAATGCTCCTAGTACTTTTATGAGGTTCTTAGGCCTTTTATTGGTCATTTGATTGTTGTATACTTTGACGACATACTTGTGTACAGCAAAGGTGAAGAAGAACATGCTCAACATCTCAAGAGAGTAGGGGTGTATTTCGAACCGAACGTTCCGAAAATTTCGCGAAAATGTTCGATTTTCGGTTCGGTCAAATTCGAACAGTTCGCGAACATCTCGCTACATACATGAACCGAACACGAACAAAATAATATATGTTCGTTAGTTCGCGAACAAAGGTTTTTTTATATATTTATTAATAATTTTACAGTAATTAATAAATATAATTAATAATTTTACAATAATTAATAAATATATATACAAAATAAAACCTACCATTCCAAAATCCTTAATTTCTAAATCTATCTTCTCTTTTTATTTTTTTAATTATTATTGCTTGTACTTTAGTTTATTTTAATCTTAGAACACAAACAAACAAACGAACGATCAAAACGAACCGAACAATCGAACGCTAACGAACGAACAAGTGGTTTGCAATTTTATCGAACCGAACACGAACAAGTGGTTTGCAATTTTATCGAACACGAACACGAACCGAACGAGTGATTGAACAAAGGATCAGGAAACGTGTGAAGATAACAGAAAATCAGTTTGGATTTATGCCTGGAAGATCGACCATGGAAGCAATTTATCTTATCCGGCAGTTGATGGAACATTATCGAGATAAAAAGAAAGATCTGAATATGGTTTTTATTGATTTAGAGAAGGCATATGATAAAGTACCAAGAGAAGTACTTTGGTGGGCCTTAGCAAAGAAGGGTGTATCGCGGAAATATATTGACATTATAAAGGACATGTATGAGGGAGCTAGTACAAGTGTACGTACTAATGTTGGGAGGACAGAAGAATTCCCTATTACGATTGGGGTGCATCAAGGATCTGCTCTTAGTCCTTTTCTCTTTGCCATAGTCATTAGAGATGTTAAACGGGCTCGGGCCCGTAGGGCTGGCCCGTTTAACCCGCCAAAAAACCGAGTTAGGGCCGATATTTCCTAACCCGTTTAAATCCGGGCTTTTTTGGCCTGGACCGTTTAGCCCGGTCTGCTAGTGGCTAGCCCGAAGCCCGATATATATATATATATATATATATATATATATATATATATATATATATATAGAAACACACTATATTAATATTATATATACACTATATTAATATTATATATAATATATATTATTACTGTATTTGTTAATATAGTATATATATATATATATACATAAAAGTGTATTTTTTGTTATATTTATTATAGTATAGTTGTTACTATATATATAAAATATATTGTTATTGTTTTTTTTTACTTATAAAAAAATAAAAAATAGATTTTTTAAATATTTAGCCCGTTTAGCCCGTTTAGCCCGAAACCCGTTAGGGTAAGGGTTAGGGCGAATATTTCCTAGCCCGTTTAAATCCGGGCTTTTTTAGCCCGGACCGTTTAGCCCGAAGCCCGCTAGGGCTAGCCCGGAACCGCTAGGGCTAGCCCGTTTAACATCTCTAATAGTCATGGACGAATTGACAAGAGAAATTCAAAATGACGTTCCGTGGTGTATGATGTTCGCAGATGATATTGTGTTGATTGATGAAACAAAAGTTGGAGTGCAACAGAAATTGGAACTTTGGAGGGATACTTTGGAAGCTCGAGGCTTTAGGCTGAGCAGAAGTAAGACTGAATATATGGAGTGTAGGTTTAGCGAAAACAGTGATAGAGAGGCGGGGATGATCACATTTGATGGGAAAGTTGTTCATGGATCCACTTTCTTTCGGTATCTTGGATCTATTATCCAAAAGGATGGAGAGCTAGATGGCGATGTGGCTCATGAATAAAGGCGGGGTGGTTGAAGTGGAAGAGTGCCACAGGGGTTTTATGTGATCCTGGCATGCCTCATAGATTAAAGGGTAAATTTTACCGCACGGCAATTAGGCCACTGTTATATGGCACCGAGTGTTTGGGTCAGAAACAAAGGTCACGTTCAAAAGATGAATGTGGTAGATGCGTATGCTACGATGGATGTGTGGTCATACAAAAAAGGATCGGCTCAGAAATGAGGTGATCAGAGAGAAGGTAAGAGTTGCGTCTATAGAAGACAAGATGATGGAGAATCGATTACGATGGTTTGGTCATGTGAGAAGAAGACCTATTGATGCCCCAGTGAGGAGGCTAGAAAGTTGGGGAACAAGTAATGTTGTGAAAGGTAGAGGAAGACCCAAGAAAACTTGGATAAAGATGATTGAAAATGATATGCGGTTTCTTGGAATTGGAGAAAGCATGGCGATGGAGAGGCAAATGTGGCGGGAAAGAATACGGATGGTGGATGGAGTCTGATTCCTTTTTTTTTTTTTAATTCCTATTTTCTTTTATTTCATGTTATCTTTTTTTTTTTTTTTACATTCATTCTCTTTTTTTATTTGCTTTTTTCTCTACTTTTTCCCTCTTTTTTCCTTTTATGTTATTTATGTAACGATTATTGACGGTTTCAAAGTTTGATTCATGTTAGCCGACCCCAAATCATTTTGGGACTAAGGCTTAGATGTTGTTGTTGTTGTTGTTGTTGAACACGAACCGAACGAACCGAATCCTTAACGAACGAACGTTCGTTAAAGTCACCGTTCGGTTCGAAATACACCCCTACAAGAGAGTATTTGAAATTTTGAGAAGCCAAAAACTCTGGAAAGCTGGAGAAGTGTGAATTCTCTCCGAAGGTGATTTTTCTTGGGTATGTTGCATCCAAAGATGGTATTGCGGTGGATGAATCAAAGGTGGCAGCAATCAAAACTTGGCTGGTACCTACTAGTGGACCAAGGCAAGGAGTTTCCACGGTCTTGCTTCATTCTACCGGAGGTTTGTTAAGAATTTTAGCACCATTGTTGCCCCTCTCACCGAGTGTATCAAACAAGGTTCTTTTTAGATGGACTCAATCTGCTCAAACGGCATTTGAAGAAATCAAAGAACACTTGTGCAGATCTCCGATCTTGGCCCTCCCAGATTTCAACCAACTGTTTGAGGTTGAATGTGATGCAAGTGGAGTTGGCATTGGGGCTGTCCTGGTGCAAAATAAACGCCCCATAGCCTATTCCAGCGAGAAGCTAAATGGATCAAGGAAAAACTATAGTACGTATGACAAAGAATTCTATGCTATTGTGCATGCTCTAGATCACTGGAGTCATTACTTGACACCAAAGCAGTTTGTGCTACATTCAGATCATCAAGCTTTGAGGCATATAAATGGCCAAAGCGAACTCAATCCAAGACATGACAAATGGGTAGATTTTCTCCAGTCCTTTACTTTTGCTTCAAAGTATAAGACTAGAAGTTCTAACATTGTTGCAGATGCCCTTTCAAGAAGGTATGCCATGCTTACTATTCTTGGCGTAAAAGTGTTGGGTTTTTCTTTCATCAAAGATTTATACTGAGATGATCCAGATTTGTCTAAAGTGATTCAAGAATGCAAGGAACAAGCTTGTGGCCCTTATTCCATTCAAGACGGATTTTTGTTCAAGAATAACAAACTTTGTGTTCCTAAAGGAACCATAAGGGAGAGTTACTGATTATAGAAGCGCATGGAGGAGGATTAGCCGGTCACTTTGGCATCAACAAGACTCTTGGCGTACTACAAGAACATTTCTATTGGCCACGCATGGAAGGTGATGTCAGTGCCCTCAATGTGCAACGTGTCATCAAGCCAAAAGCAAGTTCCATCAAGGCTTGTACACTCCATTACCTGTACCTTCTCAACCGTGGCAGGATATTTCCATGGATTTCATTGTGGCCTTGCCACGGACCCAGCGGGGAAAAGACGCTATCATGGTTGTAGTTGATCGCTTTCAAAAATGGCACACTTCGTTCCATGTCAAAAAAACTGATGATGCCATCCACGTTGCTGATTTGTTCCTCAAGGAAATTGTACGTCTTCACGGTGTTCCTAAAACCATAGTTTCTGACAAAGACGTCAAGTTCCTGACCTACTTCTGGAAATCATTATGGAAATTGTTGGGCACGAAGTTATTGTTTAGCATGGCCTATCATCCTCAAACAGATGGACAGACAAAGGTAACCAACCGGACACTCACCACCTTGTTGAGAACCATGGTGAGTGGATCCTTGAAAGATTGGGATATTAAACTTGCTTTGCTGAGTTTGCATGAAACATATCACCAACCTATGCTACTGGTCATACACCATTTGAGGTTAATTATAGAGTAAACCCTCTCACGCCTTTTGATCTGATACCCTCCCTAAAGGTAGTGAAATTCACTTTGAGGCAGCAACTCGTGCTAAAGTAAGGCAGAAGATTCATGAACAAGTCAAGGCGAAGATTGAGCATGTCAATGACTTGTACCAAAAAAAAAAGACAATAAGCATTGCAAGAAGACTCTCTTCGAACCTGGAGATCTCGCATGGCTACACTTAAGGAAGGAAAGATTTCCTTCAAAAAGGAAAAACAAGTTAATGCCAAGAGGCGATGGACCATACAAGGTGCTGGAGAGGATCAGGGATAATGCTTATAAGCTGGAGTTACCGGGAGATTCAAACATCACAGCAACTTCCAATGTTGGTGATCTCTCTCCTTATCTTGAAGATGGTCCACTTGAAGATTTGAGGGCAAATTCTCGCCAACCCAGAGAGGTTGATGCGGGGGCATCCAAGACTTCTGATCCAGTAAATTCTGTCAGTGCAAAACAGGCCCATTTTATGTGTCATGCTCACCTTGGACTTGATTTGGACTCTCAAGCTCTATTTGGGTTCAACACAATTGGAGGAAGAAACATAATTTTCTGGCAGCCCATCGAACCTAATTAAGCCCATATTGTAGCCCCTGAAGTTGATAAGTTTTTTACTCATTCAACTCATGTATTTGAGTTATGAGTTTAATTAATACTTCTTTAATGATTTCCAGCTTTTTATCTTCCCCTAGTCTTCTAACTTTCCTTTCAGCCACTATAAAAGGGCTTCCAAGTTGTACTTAAGAGAGCATCCTTTAATTTGAAATATACATCAGCTTGTGAAGCTATTTGAGTGTTCAATCCACAAGAGGAGTCGATTACTGATTATTGTTCGCGTGGTGCTGTTTGCTTTATCGGTAATAGTTTTTCAATTTTCGCCGATCTGTTGTTAATCTTGGTGGTGTTTAATTACTTTATCCTTGATTGACTCAGATTGTTCGTCTTGGTGGTGGTAACTTTATCCAAGTCTTATCCCTTTCTTGTTCCTAAATTCCTACTTCTAATATTTTTTTTTCACAAGATTAATCCTATGTTTCAGCAGCCTATCTCAACCTTTTACACTTCAACCTATGTATTACAAATCTAAATATAACAAGATTGAAACAATATTACCAGAAACAAAAGGATACAGAAAAGCAATCAATAAAACAATAGAACATGATGGGACGAAGCATAATGCCATTTGATGATATATCTAACTTAAGATTAACCAACCAGATTGCTAAAGTCTACTAATATAAAACCAAATACCTTCACAATAAACTGACAGAACATGATAATTCCACTCTATAACAATTAGCAAGTAAAGATGAGTGGAGCAAAAACATTTTTGTGAAATGTTGGTTTCTTATCAAAGTAATCATACAAAAACATGAACAAAAAGATTAAAAAAAATCCAATTAACTCTCATATCATGCTCACCTTGGACTTGATTTGGATTCTCAAGCTATATTTGGGTTCAACACAATTGGAGGAAGAAACATAATTTTCTGGCAGCCCACTGAACCTAATTAAGCCCAGATTGTAGCCCCTGAAGTTGATAAGTTTTTTACTCATTCAACTCATGTTGAATGTTATGAGTTTAATTAATACTTCTTTAATGATTTCCAGCTATTTATCTTCCCCTAGTCTTTTAACTTTCCTTTCAGCCACTATAAAAGGGCTCCCAAGTTGTACTTTAGAGAACATCCTTTGATTTGAAATATACATTAGCTTGTGAAGCTATTTGAGTGTTCTATACACAAGGGGAGTCGATTACTTATTATTGTTAGCGTGGTGCTGTTTGCTTTATCGCTAATAGTTTTTGAATTTTCGCCGATCTGTTGTTAATCTTGGTGGTGTTTAATTACTTTATCCTTGATTGAATCAGATTGTTCGGCTCGGTGGTGGTAACTTTATCCAAGTCTTATCCCTTTCTTGTTCCTAAATTCCTACTTCTAATATTTTCTTTTCCACAAGATTAATCCTATGTTTCAGCACTATCTCAACCTTTTACACTTCAACTACGTATCACAAATCTAAACATAACAATATTGACAAAATAATACCAAAAACAAAAGGATACAGAAAAGCAATCAATAAAACAATAGAACATGATGGGACGAAGCATAATGCCATTTGATGATATATCTAACTTAAGATTAACCAACCAGATTGCTAAAGTCTACTAATACAAAACCAAAGACCTTCACAATAAACTGACAGGACATGATAATTCCACTCTATAACAATTAGCAAGTAAAGATGAGTGGAGCAAAAACATTTTTGTGAAGTGTTGGTTTCTTATCAAAGTAATCATGCAAAAAAGATGAACAAAAAGATTAACCAGAATGGTCCAAGATATTCTTCAAATACTATAATTCGTCAACATTCAGTAAATTGCATACCAAAACCATCTAATATTAGTAGGAGATTATTCTCATAAAGACACCATCTAACTCATTAATTATAGGCTAACATATACGACTAGAATTTGATGAAAAGTCGCCAGGGAGCTTTTGATTTAAGCTCTTCATTTGGAGAACATTAGTTGGACTAGTAAATTTTTCTTGTTTAAAAGCATCCACAATCCTGATGATAAAATGCAAACACTTGGTGACAATAAGTTAACAAAGCGGAAGCCTCTTACAGTACTTTTTCCGGAAGATCCTTTGTTGAGAATAGTGGTGGCACTAAAATCATTAAATCTTCCTGATTGACATCCAATAGACCAACTTTCTCTACAAAGAGTAGAAAGAAGAAGACAAATGAAGAGACTCTAACCTTACGTAAAAGCTCAAAACCAAGAAAATATGCTCACCTGACTGTGGTTCTACCTCGGTCCAATTTCTTTTTTTACTTCGAGTTGCATCAGCATGAACAGCAAGCACATGCTGGTAGTCCACCATTCCTTCAGAAAATAGTTTAAACATGGAGATGAGATGCATATAGAAAGAGCAGAAGGCTTGCTTATAAACTGCGAAACAGGACTTATCAATGGGAAAACAGATCACCATTGAAGTGATATGCCTCAGACACTCTAGCAACAATATCGGCAGACAGCTGCTCTTGAACTCCATCATTTATCTGTTTGACTTCCAAAACAGATGGAATGGGTTCACATTCAGGTTGGACGATATGTTCGTTAGATTTTGTTGATTGAGAAATTAAAATATTCTGCTCAATGCTAAGTGAATCTGCTGGTATATGTTTGGAAACTATGTCGATGACTTCCGTATTTTGCTTGTCCTTAAATTTCTTTTTGGATATTTTCAACAGGTAATTATTGCAAGGCTGGAGTTCCCCAAAGGCTGGGTGGGAATAGGGATCTTCCGGACGAAAATGTAGCTTCAACTTGTTTGATTTCTCAGTACGAACCTGGAAAAACAGAGATTTATATTTGCATCGTACGAGCAATAAATAGATAAGATTTTCAATATATTTACTGGCATTAAGAGTTGGGTAAAAGGTTGAATGGACAAGGAAGCAACGCCTCCATCCAATAAACTCAGCGGTCAATAAATTTTGTACTAGGTTGTTGTCATGCCAAAGTCAAGAATACTGATATGCCCACAGCATGGGAATCAATCATTAAAAGGGCAAATGCCAATGATATGAATAGGGGAAAATCACACAACATTTTTCTTCTTGCTATAGTCATGGACGAATTGACGAGGTCAATTCAAGATAACATTCCTTAGCATATGACGTTATCAGATGCTATTGTGTTGATTAATGAGATGAAGGTTGGAGTTCAAAAGAAGTTGGAATTTTGGAGGAATACTTTGGAAGCTCGAGGCTTTAGGCTGAGCAAAAGTAAGACTAAATATTTAGAGTGTAGGTTTAGCGAAAATGGAGGTAAAGAGGCGGGGATGATTACTTTTGATGGGAAAATTATTCAAGGATCCGATTGTTTTCGTTATCTTGGATCAATTATCCAAGAGGATGGAGAGCTAGATGGTGATATGGTTCACATAATTAAGGCGGAGTGGTTGAAGTGGAAGAGTGCCACAGTGTTTCTATGTGATCCAGACATGCCTCGTAGATTAACGGATAACTACCGCACGGCAATTAGGACAACACTGTTATATGGCACCGAGTGTTGGGAGGTAAAA
Organism: Orobanche coerulescens; assembly: GCA_033398695.1. Lineage (NCBI taxonomy): Eukaryota > Viridiplantae > Streptophyta > Magnoliopsida > Lamiales > Orobanchaceae > Orobanche > Orobanche coerulescens. The sequence continues at coordinate 15,242,570 of CM065810.1, forward strand.
TAGTGTCACATTCAGAAGATGAGTGCGGGGGAGATGCGTATGCTACGATGGATGTGCGGCCATACAAGAAAGGATCGACTAAAAATAAGGTTATTAGGGAGAAGGTGAGAGTTGCGTCTATAGAAGAAAAGATGGAGAATTGGTTAAGATGGTTTCGCCATGTGAGACGGAGACAGGTTGATGCCCAGTGAAGAGGCTTGAAGACTGGAGAACAAATAAGATTGTAAATGGTAGAGGAAGACATAAGAAAATATTGAGAAAAGTGATTGAAAACGATATAAGGTTCCTTAGGATTGGAGAGAGGACAATATGGAGGAAAATAAACGGGTAAAATGGAGTTTCATTCTTTTTATTTTTATTATTATTTTTATTTTACTATTATTTATTTTTATTATTTTTTCTCTAGAGTGGACGGGGACAGACAGAGAAGTTAGTTCTTGCGGCTAGTAAGGGTAGTAAGGTGCGGTTTGGAACTTGGAACGTTGGCTCTTTGACGGGGAGATTAGCAGAAGTGGGGGAGGTTATGAAAAGGAGGAGAATTCACATAATGTGTCTACAAGAGACTAAGTGGGTTGGCGAGAAGGCAAGAGTGTTAGCTCCTTGGGGTTACAAGCTTTGGTACTCTGGAAAGGATAGAAGTAGAAATGGAGTGGGTATCGTCATTGATAAAGAATTCATTGATGATGTGGTGGAAGTGTCAAGAAAGAGCGATAGAATAATGAGTATTAAGCTTGTGATAGGGGATGAGTTTCTAACTATCATAAGTGCTTATGCACCACAAGTAGGATTGGATGCATCGATCAAACAAGAATTTTGGGAAGATTTGGAAGAGGTTGTCGAACGAATTCCTATGGGTGAGAAATTGATCATTGGTGGTGACCTCAATGGGCATGTCGGTGTTAGCAGAGATGGCTTTGAGAGCATTCATGGTGGCTTTGGTTTTGGGGACAGAATGAAGCAGAAATGATATATTCGATTTCGCATTAGCTCATGACTGGGTATTATGAACACTTGGTTCGAGAAAAGGGACTCTCATTTGGTGACATATAGAAACGGAGGTAATGCAAGTCAGATTGATTTCTTTTTAGTAAGGAATGTTTGGAGGAAAAGTTTTACTAATTGCAAGGTAATACCCGGTGAGAGTGCTGCAACACAGCATAGGGTTGTGGTGCTTGACTTTCGAGGTAAGAGGCACTTAAGAAAGAGAAGACCACAAGTTGACCCTCGAATTAAGTGGTGGAAGCTCCAAGGGGAGAGTCGACATACTTTTGTGGCTAAGATTGCTGATAGTGGTATTTTGTCTGATTGCACGGAGATGGATATAGATTCGATGTGGAACTTGTTGGAACACAACATAAAGGAAGTTGCAAAAGAAGTCCTAGGAGAATCTAAAGGAAACATACCATCAAGTAAGGACACATCTTGGTGGAATGATGAAGTTAAGCAAGCGATAAAGACCAAACGTGAATGTTATAAGGTACTGGGTAAATGCTCGAGCGATGAGAATTATGAGAAGTACAAGAAAGCTCTCGATGAAGCTAAAAAGGCAAAGGCGAAATGCCCGATCAAAGGTCAATCAAGAATTATATGCAAGATTAGATACTAAAGAAGGGGAAAAAGATATCTATAAACTTGCTCGAATGAGAGAGAAGAAGACGCGAGATATTGGAAAAGTTAAATGTGTAAAGATAATGACCAAAAAGTTTTGGTTCAAGATAAAGAGATAAAAGAGAGATGGAGGTCATACTTTGATACCCTATTCAATGGCCATCAAGAACAAGATATTGGTAATTTAAACATCCCTCAAGTATGGTTAACCGAGAGTTTAAGAGAAGAATCCAAAGGGTGAAGTGACAATTGCATCAAGAAGATGGGGTCAAAGAAAGCGAAGGACCGGATGGTATACCTATTGAAATTTGGAGGTGTTTGGGGAGAGAGGGATCGAATGGGTAACTATGCTTTTCAATAAGATTTGAGAAGCAATAAGATGCCATCGATGGAGGAAAAGTATTCTCGTCCCTTTGTATAAGAACAAAGGTGATGTTCAAGATTGTTCTAATTATCGCGAATTAAACTAATGAGTCATACCATGAAGTTGTGGGAACGAGTGATCAACAAAGGCTCGAAATGTGTGAAGATAGCAGAAAATCGGTTTGATTTATGCCTGGAAGATCGACCATGGAAGCAATTTATCTTATCCGTGAGTTGATGGAACATTATCGAGATAAAAAGAAAGATCTGCATATGGTTTTTATTGATTTAGAGAAGGCATATGATAAAGTACCAAGAGAAGTACTTTGGTGGGCCTTAGCAAAGAAGGGTGTATCGCGAAATATATTGACATTATAAAGGACATGTATGAGGGAGCTAGACAAGTGTACGTACTAATGTTGGGAGGACAAGAATTCCCTATTACGATCAGTGCATCAAGGATCTCGCTTTAGTCCTTTTCTCTTGCCATAGTCATGGACGAATCGACAAGAGAAATTCAAAATGACGTGCCGTGGTGTATGATGTTCGCAGATGATATTGTGTTGATTGATGAAACGAAGATCGAGTGCAGAATTTGGAACTTTGGAGGATACTTTGGAAGCTCGAGGCTTTAGCCGAAAGGCAAGTAAGACCGAATATATGGAGTGTAGGTTTAGCGAAACATGATAGAGAGGCGGGATGATCACATTTGATGGGAAAGTTGTTCATGGATCCACTTTCTTTCGTATCTTGGATCTATTATCCAAAAGGATGGAGAGCTAGATGGCGATGTGGCTCTGAGAATAAAGGCAGGTGGTTGAAGTGGAAGAGTGCCACAGGGGTTTTATGTGATACGGCATGCCTCATAGATTAAAGGGTAAATTTTACCGCACGCAATTAGGCTGCTTGTTATATGGCACCGAGTGTTGGGTCAGAAACAGTGTCACGTTCAAAAGATGAATGTGGCAGAGATGCGTATGCTACGATGGATGTGTGGTCATACAAAAAAGGATCGGCTCAGAAATGAGGTGATCAGAGAGAAGGTAAGAGTTGCGTCTATAGAAGATAAGATGATGGAGAATCGATTACGATGGTTTGGTCATGTGAGAAGAAGACCTATTGATGCCCCAGTGAGGAGGCTAGAAAGTTGGGGAGCAAGTAATGTTGTGAAAGGTAGAGGAAGACCCAAGAAAACTTGGATAAAGGTGATTGAATGATATGCGGTTTCTTGGAATTGGAGAAAGTATGGCGATGGAGAGGCAAATGTGGCGGGAAAGAATACGGATGGTGGATGGAGTCTGATTCTTTTTTTTTTTTTTTTAATTCCTATTTTCTTTTATTTCATGTTATCTTTTTTTTTTTTTTTTTTCATTCATTCTCTTTTTTTATTTCCTTTTTTCTCTACTTTTTCCCTCTTTTTTCCCTTTATGTTATTTATGTAACGATTATTGACGGTTTCAAAGTTTGATTCATGTTAGCCGACCCCAAATCATTTTGGGACTAAGGCTTAGATGTTGTTGTTGTTGTTGTTATTTTTTCTCTAGAGTTGATTTGATTTTCTTTGCACGGGATTGACTATGGTAGAAACACCCTTAATGGTGAAATCTAGAAACCAATTGCATTATTAAGTAATTTCATTGCATATTTGTAATTATTTGTTGCATCAAACTGGTCGCTAGTATATGCAACAAATAATGCAATAAAAAAATACATAAATGCATATAATTCTACTCATCTACAGCCGTTAGATCACTAATATTAATGGCCTACAAAAGTTTCTAGATTTCACAAGGTAATTAGTTTTCATATGATCTATTTCCTTCTTTGCACTTCATATTTTCATTTATGCTTTTTCTTGGCGTTGACTGTTTCAAATGATGATTCATGTTAGCCGACTCCAAAATCATTTTGGGTTAAGGCTCAAATGTTCGCGTTGTTGTTCAAATTGAGGGACCTGCTCCTGTCTTCTTAAATTGGGCAGGAAAAAAAACATTGATTTAGAACTTACAAAATACTGATAAATTATGCAGAGCCATACACGGTTTGTCCCAGTAAAAGGACCAATAAACTCTTAAAGCTAACATTTTACCACATCCATAAGCTTAAATTTGTACATGCCCATGATCTCAACGGGTCATGGACTCAAAACTCTAGACAGTAAACCCACATCATCCAACATTTTACGGAATAGTTGGATCAAGAACAATGTAACCAATCCGTGTCACCCCAGTGTTTTCAAACTCGCGCTAAAGCGCGCTATTGCGCGCTACGGGGCCGAAGCGCGACGTACCGCGGCCTAAATAGCGTTCTGCACAAATAACGTGCGCTTTTTGCTCATGTAGCGTGCTATTTACGCTATAGCGTACGCTATTGCGCTATTTAGGTAAAAACTTGCGCTATTTGTGCAAAAAACTGTGAATGCCTGATAACATAATTTTTTAAGGGTAAATAGTCTTTTAATAATCCACTCAAACAAAATAGTTTATTTTTACATTGATTGGCTTTAGAAATGAAAATATCCACATGCCAAAAAAAATGGAATGAAACCTTAGGAGAAGGCTGCGCACGCGTAGAAGGTTTGAGACTGAGATGTGCGATTTTTGGTGCCTCTCTGAATTTAAAGAGCTGCGTCTCTCTTGTCTTGGTATTGCACATAATTTACTAGTATAAGTATATTTTTATTTCTTTATGGTTTTATGATTAATTATCTCGTTGATTTATCAATATAAGTATATTTTTATTTTTAAAATTGATAATTTACATGCTCGAATAGCTTACGCTATGCGCTGTGCTATTTACGCTACGCTACGACGGAACAAAAACGCTACACATGTAAAAAGCGCTATTTAAAACAATGTGTCACCCACACATCAGCCTATGCAGATCACCATGCTAACACACACAAACACAGAGATGGAGATTTTTTTTACAGCCATGTGTTACATAAATCTCAGAATTGCACTAACTACAGATTGTTACCCTTACCCGACTTTTTCCATGTACAAAAGTTTAATTAAAAAGAAAACAGAAATATGCTCACTGGATTAGTCTAGAAATAGAAGAAGATAATAAACCAGATAACTAAAACAAGGAACTCTAAATACACATGTCACTAACAAATGAACAAGTAATTAATACCTTGAGAATTCCTTGGACGCCTCCGAGTGTCTCGATCGCACGGTCAGTTGAAGAAGGGTAGCCAGGGTAATGAACAGCAAATACCTCGCTGCTACTTGGTAAAATACCCGAAATGGAACCACCTTTGATAACTCCCATTCCTAATTAAATTGAAAACTATAGAAGGTGAGTTTAAGTTATGGACGAAAGGAAAAGATTTACGAATCTGCTTAGTTTTATACTAACATCGCCATCACATTCAAGAGATTAATCATCCTTTTTCCATCTGTAACAAAAAAAACTGTGCAAGCTAATTACCTTTCAACCTTGTAAGGGCTTTTACTAACAATAGACATGATAAACTACATTATTTCGTACACCTTAATTTACCTTACTGGTTGGCTTGGAGGTGACCAGCGCGGCGGCGCACTTCAAAATTCCACGTTTTCTTAATTTGCACCTCAAATAACTCATACAATAAGTCTAGGGGGCCTATGGCGGGGAAAAGAAGAGTGGCGAAATGGAGTTCGATTAAACACGAGTCCGGAGTATATTAAAATAATGCGCGGTGGCGCCGGTGGTCGTGCGGTGGTCCTGTATTAGACTCCTTCGATTTTTAGCCTCGGGTCCCGTATATAGGTGCCCATCGTTAGGTCCGGGTCGGACCGCCGGGTCGACGGGTCGGCCGGTCAGGATCGGGACCCACCGGTGCATATGAAATGTACGGGTTGGCAGGTTCACGGTCGGCCACGGGTTCGACTCGCGACTTTTTTATTAGAAAAAAATATTTATAAAATTTTATTTATTGTCATTTTATACACGAAAAATTAACTATAGTAAACAAGAAAATCATTAAAAAAATGAGCTTGTATTTAATTTTAAGTTTCTACTTAAAATTAAACTGCCTACGTATCCTCATGTGGAATCAAAGCTCTACGTAGATCTTTTAATTAAGAAAAATTAAAAAATGGCTTTGTATTTAATTTTAAGTTTTCACTTAAAATTAAATTACCTACGTATCCTCGTGAGGAATCAAAGCCCTACGTAGTTCTTTTTTACCTGACTTACCTTACTTACCTTTAGTCGAAGTTGATGTCATCGTCGTCTGAATCGTAGATTCAACTCATTTGACTAGATTCTCCTTCAGTAGTGCCTTCTTGATAGACGACTTGGTCCGCTAATAGGTCATCCCACTTATTTTCTTGATCTCGTAACTCGGTTTTTGTTGCGTTTTAAGCATCATTTGAGCCTCCAGATTTTTTGGCGTCATTCGGGATCTCCGCTCGTCCATTGTATAGCCTCCTTCACTAAAAGCACTTTCAACGGAGACTGTGGATGCAGACACTGCAAGAATTTCTTGTGCCATAATGGAAAGTATGGGAAATTCGGTTCCCTTTCTCTTCCACCAATCAAACAGATCAAATATACCTGCATTGTCATCCTCCGGCACAAAACTAGTTACATAATATCGACTAAGGCCATTTCTTTGACCGACGTTACTACCTCCTATTTTTTGCTATATTATAGAGTTGTAGTTCAAATGGACTGGTGGGAGTTCTCTCAAATTCCATGTTAAATGTATTTGTAGTCCTAGTTCTTGTTTTTTTGAGTTTGAATCCTATCTACATATTTAGCTAAATATTCAGCAAAAACAGTTTCATAACTATTTTTTAAATCAATTTTTACTTGTTCAACATCAAGAATATTGTCAAACAAAGTTTGACTTTCAACACTATCCACAATATTATAAAAACCCAAATTTTTAAGAGTATTATAATAAATTTCAAGTAATTGTTGTACTTGAGCTAAATTCAAATCGAGAGATAAAACAACACTAATCAAGAAAACATCATGAATACGATTAAAGTACTTTAACCATTTTAAACACATATTGTAAATAGCATTCCCCAATCTTTCAGATTTACTACAAGCATCTATTTCGGATACAATAAAACAACAATGAAATAAAACTTTAGGAGACGTGGGATAATAACAACCACTTAAATCTTTAGTTGCATTTTCAAAAACCTTTAATAGTTTTATTAAATATTTGGTTTCATCCCAATATGTTGACAATAAATAAAATTCTTCTACGTGGAAAAATGTATCAAAGAATTCACACAATAATTCATTTTCTAATTGGTTCTATGGTCTCATTTACATATTTTTATGCATCTTGTACACACAAATTTAGAATACGACATATACATCTAGTATGAAATAATCGATCTGCTAAAACAAGATTGCAAGCTTGTATTAAAGCTGGTACACTTGCAGTATTAGAACTAGCATTATCAATACAATTGTGAAAATTTTATCTTTTAAGCAATAAAAAGTTAAAATTTCAATAATCGCTCTAGCAATATTATCTGCACTATGTGTACAATTAAATTTTTTAAACGCAAGTAGTCTTTTGTTTAAGTTCCAATTTTCATCAATCCAGTGTATAGTTATCCCATATAATCATTTTTTTATTTAAAATCTGCTCACGTATCAGCAGCTAAAGAAAATCTATGATTTATAGATATAAAATAAGCTCGTAGTCTAAGTTTATATTGTTTGGCTAAATATATTACTTGTCTAGTCATTGTGGTACGTGGAATTCTCTTAATAGCAGGATTATAGACATTTTGCATCCTATATTCCCAACCTGTACTATACGCAAAATTAAAAGGTAAAGATTCTTGTGCACATAATTTTACCATTTGTTCTCTATCAATTTTTTCATTATATTTATAAAGTTGAGATGCAGACATACCTTGAATGTCGGCTGGGCCGGCCCCAGTAGAAGGTTGGAAGTTGAGTTGACTTTACGACTTTTGCTCTCCGTGGACCGAGGCATGGTTATTCTCAAAATGCCTTCTAAAATTCCATATCCATCCCCGGCTTTATACGCATATTCTTTGTTGCAGTAGTTGCAAAAACCTTCATCGAACCATCCGCCATTTTTTCCTTCTTAAACTGTTTTGAAAAAAAATACGGATACCGATTTCCTTTCTTCAACAGGGACAGGCTTCTTTCTCGCTTTAGTTTTCTTGCTTCATTTTTCTTTCACATTTTCTTCCTCCTCGGACGATAACTCTTCAACATAAGGAGGTTCTTCTCCAGCTTGGCTTGCCGCAGGACGCTTCGACTTTGATTTTTGCGTCGGAGTTGGTACGCCATGAAGAGTGCGCTCGAACGTTGCATATAGTTGATTTAACATAGCTTCATCGATTTCATGATCCATTGCTTCGTCAATGTTTTGCAGTTGTTGACGATTTGGGACACGTCGAAATCCCAGGGGTCGACTTCTTCTTCACTAGTAGTTGTTGTACTACCATAATAGATACTTTCGTATATAGCATCATATTCATTTTTTTGACTTTTATTTTTAAAATTGGGCGGAGGTTGGTTTTGGGGCTCCCGAATAGTTATGCTAGATGGTTTCGTCGATTTGCCCCAAAGAACCATTCGATCGAGCTTGGGCATTTTGGATTTTTTAGGAGACGTAACAATACTCTTTCCCTTGTCAGAACTCGACATAGTGATTAAATGCTAGTAAAAAGAGAAAGATTAAATTTTATAGCAATTAGCAATGAGAGTTTGAGAGATAGATTAGAATGAAGGTGTGAAAAAATGAGATGGGTTGGGGGAGTGTTTATAGATAGAATTTTGAATATTTTTTTTAAATTTAAAAAATATGGCAGTTAGACACGTCGGGTCCGTGTATACCACAGGTCCGGGTTCCCGGGTCCAACGGGTCATCCGGGTCCTACACGGGTCTGGCGGATCCGGTCGACGGGTCAACCCGCTGGGTCCGGGTTTTTCCGGGCACCTCTAGTCCCGTATAGTTTCAAAAGAAAAAATTGATCTTGTTATAAACTTAAAAAGAGGAAAAAAGAGACCAACGGAGGAGGAGAATAATAATGTATGTATTTCTTATGAAGTTCAAAGGTCTTTATTTATAAGTACATTATTTCATACATCTTCATGTATTCACTAATACATGACTTATTTACAACACTTTTCCTTAAATAACTATTTACATAAATATCTATTGGACTAGTTTGAAGAATAAAACCAACGAGAGGAAAACTTTCAAACTGTTTGGAGTGAGCTTGTAACACGCATAACTACTGCATCATATTGTTGTTAGGAAAAGTCCTGAGCAATATATAATAATTGCATTTGATCCCCTTCGTATCGACCATTCTTGTATGAATATTCATGTGCCGCCTCAGTAAAACCTCATGTAACAAATACTGAGTGATCATAAGTTTCTCTGTATACAGAATATTCTTACAGAAGTATCAATGTATTGCCTCATCAAAACCTTGTCAAGAAAATTCTGTGAAAAGAAACTTGATCGAATGAAAAAGAGTACAACTACTCCTTCTAACTTTAAATCTTGAGATCTAATATTAATCTTTGTAATGTCCTTATTATGCTATGAATATGCCTCGTCAAAACTTTATTAGAAATAACCCAGTGGAAAAATCCTAATGAAGGAAAAGAGTACACTATTCATGTTAATACATCATCCTAGTTGTCTCGTTAAAAAACTTGCTAGGAAAACCTATGGGATAAAACCTTAACCAAGGAAAAAAAGTGCAATGCGTATTTTTATATAAATATGCTTTATGTTTCGGGAATTATTATTCCCGTGATGTGTCTTACCTAATACTGGTTGTAGATACCTAGATGGAAGGTTCTAGATCCTTCTAGAGGTAGTAGGATCCTATTAGATGTCTTACCTTATCTAGGAATCCTATGTATGGAAGGACTCTCATTGTAATGCCTATATAAAGGCCCCTCTATCAGTGTTATGAATACAATTGATTGACTCGTATTTATAGTCTTTTACTTTCTCCTGAAACACGTTATCATCACGTAGTCCCCAAACTGAGCAAAAAAAAAAATCCCCTCTCGTTTTTCTGAAAAATCGTCCGAAATTCAGAAAATTCAAAAAAAAAAAAAGACAGTTCGTCTTCACCCGATCCAAATCGCCGAAAACCCTAGCCGCCTTCTTCCACCTTCAACAGATCCGTCCAGCACAGAACCAGACCAGATCGAAGAAGCCTGCTCGACGAGGAGATAAACTGAAAACTAGGAAGGATAGTTGATCGGAGCTTACATCCTCACCTTGACAAAGACCGCACTAGATCGGAATCACCCACAACTGTCGCCCTCCCCCTCCGTCGCGCCACAACAGTCCGAGAACCGCGACCGCCATCTCCGATTACAGCTCGCCGCAAGTGAATCAGATCGACCCGCATGACCCGTCGTCGCACATCCCCCAGCCCGTCGCACCCAGTAGTCCGTCCCACTCTCGCCCAGACTACTGCAAACCCTAGCCGGGCCCGTAATCCAGAACCAACAACAGACATTTGACCCGGCACTTAATCAGCAGCCCGACCCGACCCGGTTGCTGACCCGACCCGCCCAACAGTTCCGTCTTCAGACTGTTTTTGTCCAACCGACTGTTACCTAAAGCTGCGACCCGATCTGATCAAAGCACCGCCGGATCGTCCAAACGGTTTTATGCACGTGATATTTAATGTTTGAAAACCTAGTGCAGTCGAGACAAACCTATCAAAATCGAAAAAAAAAGAGAGGAGAATTTCCGCGTGTAAATTTTTTGCACAATGCAGTCGTACTAAAATCATGTTTTTTGATTCGTTAACCGTCGGATCGGTGTGAAATTTTGACAGAAACTTCCCAACACAAATATCTGTATATTCAACGGTGAAGATCAGATTCCAAGTAGATTGCTTACTGAATCTGTCGCCGAACAGAAGCAGATTTTTATAAGAAAATTTGGAAATCCTACCTCATCCAATACCAAGCTGCTGTATCGCCGCGCTCGCGTCCTTTTTCGAACGAATTATCGAGCCCAGTAGCCCTATCCGGGCGTTTCTCAACTCTCCATCTTTTCCTAATTAATGATTCATTTGTTCATTAATTTGTATACTTATGAATTTTACCATGTTTATGTTTTACGTGTACATAGGAAAATACCTCGCTTATGATGATGTGCACGCTGTGGAGAAAAGCCATATTTGTTATCCCGTTCAAGGATAAAAGTAAATATGGAACCGGGTATCATGAAAATATGTTGCTCATATGGAGAGAAGCTCCCGTTCAAGGATCAAAACAAATATGGAACCAAGTACCCATAAGATTTTATTAAAGTTCCCGTTTTTCAATTCCTCTCTTTTGGAAAAATTTTTCTTTGGGAAATTGGGTATTTGGGTTCTTTATCTCCCATGCTACTTTGCGGTGGATGAAACTATGAGAGGTGTTATCACTCTCGTATGTCGAAGTAAACTGTGTGACGGTCCTGGGGGAGTCACAGATAATTGTTGAAAGTCGATATTTGTGGTTGTTGCATACACCACGTTTTGGATGCGATTTGACGTCGCCGTTTTGTCGATTTTAAACCAACAATTGAATAAAATTAATATTGTCGGTAATGGTAAAGTTATGACTTGTTCATGATTAGTCACGGAATTGTGACGTACAAATGGGACAAACATCGATTGCGACGGATATGTCGTGGTTAAAATCGATTTGTGACGGATTTGTCACGATGAATTGAACGACCACCACGTTGGTCTTGACCCAATCCCATACTTGGAAAACTCCATCTTTCATCCTATTAAAATAAAATATTGCATGAGGGTGTAGTCATGCACAGTCTCCTTACAATATGATATATGAAAGAGTGTAAGAGTAATTCTCATGAATTTTAACATGTAAAGCAATGGCATATTGCGGTAAATACATGAATTCGTTGACCTCGATTATAGTTCGTATGACTATAGGTCCGAATACTTTTTCGAGTATTTGTAAAAGCATGTGCCTTATACATTTGACTATGTTTAGTCGATCTTATTGGATGGTCAAGACAAGTTGGTTATGGTATATTCATTATGTCTCATGGTTCAAAATGCTTAATTATGATGCACCGCGTTGTATCTATATAACATGGCTATTATGACGTATACATGCAAATTGAGAATTAAAATTCTTGGTTGATTTGATGCACTTTGGTGGATTTTGTCTACACTTTGATCATGACTAGGTGCATCCTCCTTGGTATTTGTTTATGCTTTGAAAGTTCAAACGGAATCAGTGGTTTTTAAATGACCTTTTAGTCACCGACATTCCTACTTTCTCTGCAAGTCTACCAAGTTGGAGTTACCGAAAGGATCATTAGTCGAGATAAGAAATCGAACATCCTGCTGCGTTTAAACGCACTTATGGCTGTCATTGCCATGTTTTTGCATCAACACTTATGCCATTGGATATGGTCTCAACCTTGTTTTCTCACTAAACTTGGGAAATACTAAAGCAGCCAATTAAAACATGCACTGTGATCTTAGTTTAATGATCCGTGTAGTGCACAATATATGGATAGAAAGATACGGAAGTCTAGTTTCCATAACATCTGACCGTTCGTCCATAGACTTCCTAACAAGAGAGTTATCGCTATTTTAGTGAACAAAGGTCAAGTTGCGCGGAATTTTATTTCCAGCGATTGTGCTAATTTTTGTCCCAACCAACTTGGTTCCCATCTTAAATTTGCAAGTGATCTTATGACACATATTTTTCAACCTCTTTTTGGCCGAATTTTCCATAGATGATACAGTTTTTGGTATGCATTGTACGCTAAACTATCATCTTTCAAATGTGGAAAAACAGTTTCCTTGGGGAAGCCCAAAATACGCACCCTTATAAGAAGGTCGAACGTATGCATGGTAGTTTTACACCATGCTTGTGTCATGATTTTGCCCCTTAGACATATAACCTTGCCATGTTATGCACTCAATATGATAGATCATTTTGATCGTATCTGGTATAAAATCTCTATGTTGTTAGAGTGTTCGCTATGCTCATATTTGTAAAATTTTGCAAGCAAAATTGAGTGCGTATTAAGCTATTTTCAAGGAACACGATATTTTTGGATTTCGGTTTATAAATCCATTGTGACTATGATGAATAGGTCATCACAATCAATGAGTGGTATAATGCTCAAGTTGGTGAATGCCGAATGGCATTTTTTAGTCACATATGTTCCGTAACAATTGAACCATGTTATGACTCGATGACATATATGCCAAAAGTGTATCACTCATATCATCTCATTGTGATTTGTGAGAAATAAAATCTTATTAATCACTTGTATTGGATATGTGAAAAGAAAAAATCTTCATGAGTCAATATGGTCCGGCTTGCATCAATTTTGTAACCAGAAGATGTATTAGACATTGACACATTTAGGCTTTAATAGTCCGGAGTTTGGACAATTTGATGATCCATATACCACGGTATTGTCATGGACATCATTTTCTTTGAACAAAGAAACTAGTTGGATCAAAGACACCAAAGTACGTTGGTGGAGTCGTGAGGAGTGCTCATGACCGATGATGATATTTATGTCATCCGCGTCTTGTTTTCACAAACATGTGTGATGCCAAAGACCCCCCCAATGATCCTTCTTAGCCATGTTCATTGATTAAAGCCTATTCTTTGGCACGATTAGGAGATGACACCCTCCTATGCTAAAGAGAATAATGTAGCGACTCGCATAAGCATGGTGCTGAGTCCTCCCTTTTCACTGAGTCCTTATACATACATGATCATAAGTATTAGCCTGGGTGGCTTATGATGCTATGATGGTGTTCAAAAATGGTCATACTCAAGTGATAACATTTATATGTTATGTTGTTCCTTTGACAATGATTGATAAGTTGATAAAACCTGAGTTATGGTTGTCCAACTTGCGGACCAGTAATTGTAAAGGTCGGTTCACCCACTTTTTAGACCAAGTCTTAAAGCGAAATTTTAACAAGTACTTCCTAACATCCAAGACTACCTTCTCACAAATTTTGATGCCATTTGGAGACTTGGAAGGAGGTGGACCACTTAAATGAAGTTTTCACATACCACCAGCCGTCCTATCAACTAGTTCGATGTCATTTCGACCGATTTCTGACCACAAGGTTGATGGTTTTGGAATTCTAAACACCCGTTTATACATGCTCATGAAATTTTGAGGTGTTTGGGGCTGGTGAAGGGAGTGAAATCTTTAAGAAAGCACTAGAGGTTCGATAAAACCAACAGCCTATCATCGATTCAATCGTTTCTTCATGTTCGATCCCGGTGGTGTATGGTGGCGGTTTTGTTGAATTATCAAGACCAGTAGCTACGGTTATGTAGCATCGGTCAACATGTCATATTCATCTATACCTATCATCATTCAAATGTTTAGTTACGAGTGTAACAGTATGCATTTTGTTAACTGGATTATGTTAACACTGAAAACCTTTATCGTCCACATGTTCATGCGCCAAAGTGCATCACCACAACGCATTATGACGGGTTATAAATGATGAATATGACATGCACTTTCACTTATAGTCCGCTTAAAATATACCTTGGCAGACAATCTCGTAAGTCACTTTGATGAGCCAGTCTTCCTGTTGTTAGGGGGAGATGCGAACAATCATGTTCGAGTAGAACGACTTGGAATTGTCGTAGTTTGTCCCTACTGTGCCTCACCAAGTTCCCTAAAGTGACGAGATTAAATACATGCTGCAAACATGTCTGCAAGGATTGTGTCCGGTCATGGACGTTCGTCACCTATAAATGGTGATATGGTAACACCACAAATTGTGGTAGATGGTGTTACTAGGCCGTGGATCTCATAGAGTATTGGAATGCCACTTGGTTCGGTAAATACTCTCGCTAAGAATGTATGCGAGTTTGGTACATGAAACTTGATCATCCGATCAAATGAACTCATCCGTCTCATGTGATTCTGGATTATAGTCATCATTGGGGGACGGCTCAATGAATGCCAATCCATAAAGAGTACTCTATGAATAAAGCCGGTTCATGAGGACGTGGAATGTGAGTTTAATCGAACCATACTTCGTTGAAAATCTACAACGTTGTAGCCTTGGCCTAAAATGGAAACATATGCAACTCCAGTATAAACAAAGTGATAGCCCTTTGTTGAAGTGGTTCCGACACTCCAAAGATAAGATCTATCTGTATACTTTATCAAAGCGAGTGAGAGAAGGAGTTAAACTCACCTCATGGCGCGAGGTTTCTCATGAATGCACTGGAATCGACTACGATGACACGAAACTTAGTTATGCTATCGTAATGGATGTTATAGCATCCACTATCTTTTCAGTTAGATAGTTTCCCAAAAAATGACATGCAGCTTGTGGTTAAATCTTATCTTAGTGGGGAACTAAGTTAAGTGATGGAAGGATCTCGTGGTGGATCAGACTCAAATCAAGTGGCTCCTGACCACGGAGCACGTCGACAAGTAATTGTCGGGAAAGCATACTAAGTATATACTTGATTTGGAAGAGATATGAAGCTTTTGCGTGTATAACTAAGGGTTTATAGTGATGTACTCTTGTGAGACTAAGAGATTCCGCTAAATCCAAAGTTAAGAATGAAAGGATCTTGGGGACACTTGATGATGCGTATTCATCAATCGGTTTAAGGCAATCTAAGGGACGGTTTCCCTAAGAGATCATAAAGTAATGCCTATGTGATTCCCAATGATTAGTCGAAGTCATCATAAGACTTGGCTCACTTAAGTGATGCAGTCATAAGAGAAAAGTACGGTATTATGTACTCATGTTTGACTCGATGTACTCATTCGTAATAATCCGGTAAAGCCACTGTGATGATGGCCTAGGATGCGCTCATGCAATGTCTGTGATTGACAAGAAGCTTGAAGCTCGCTCTATCTCGATAAAAGGACACTTGAATATCGATACCCGAATCTGCCCAGAATGTGTTGGTCTATCTCCCATATGACCTACAAGGCAGCTCACTTGCTGGAAAATGGTGAAATTGGTACCATTGGAAAGGTTTGTGTCTACTTTCCAAGGAAACCAACCACTTGATCACATCCACCATGTTGAGTGACATATGACTATTGTTGCAAAGTAGGACAGGATATGTTCGGTAATTTGCTGAGTCAACTTCGATAGAGCTTTGTGATCTACTCAGGTCGATCTAGGTTACGTACTGTATGTGAATGAAAAGCTATGGGTGTCTACTTTTCATAAGTTCTTACAGTTTCGTTGATGCCTATTGAATCGAAGAAGTTATAACTGATTTAGTGCATAGAGTTCAAGACTTTAAAAAACTTGATAAGTCTTTAGCGACTCTGCACTTTGGATGTGTCGCGCTCTTTTTGTCCTTAGACCAAGGTTTGTTTTTTCCCATTGGGTTTTCACTTGGTAAGGTTTTTAACGAGGCGACCTATAAGAACATCCATACAATGATGCGTTGTACTTCTGTTCAACTTAGACCAAGAGGTATTTTTCCCATTGGGTTTTTCCTTGGTATAGTTGTGAGGGCAACTTGGCATTCGACTCCTATGATTTGAGGTACTCATCAGGGGGAGTCGTTATGTATACATCAGGGGGAGTATACACGACATGTTATGTTGGTGCGTTGCATTCCTTTCCTCATCAAGCCTTTATTTTTCCCATGGGGTTTTGTTTTGGCTTGGAATAGGTTTTTACGAAGGCAACATCTTTTGCACCATTGTTGTATTAGTGCTCGACACAGGGGGAGTGTTCCGGGAATTATTATTCCCGTGATGTGTCTTACCTAATACTGGTTGTAGATACCTAGATGGAAGGTTCTAAATCCTTCTAGAGGTAGTAGGATCCTATTAGATGTCTTACCTTATCTAGGAATCCTATGTATGGAAGGACTCTCATTGTAATGCCTATATAAAGGCCCCTCTATCAGTGTTATGAATACAATTGATTGACTCGTATTTACAGTTTTTTACTTTCTCCTGAAACACTTTAGGCATTTCAAAAATCCTCCGTGAATTAGCATGAGTATCATATTCAGTGAAAGCTGCAATCTCGAACTCATATGTTGGTGAGACATGTAATCTCTTCTGGAGATTTCATATTAGTTGTGGTTAAACTCACCAATCATACATATTCTCAACTTACTTCATCTGTTGCAATAATTTCATAATGATTGGGAGATGTTGCTAGTAAGACTTACTTCATAGATTTTCAGTGGCAATTTTATTGAGCCCTTCAGGAGTCCCAATTAAATTTAAACCATCAACTTATACTGCTATAATTGCAAATCCATTATTTATTTTCTTTATGAAAATTCCGATTCTCTTCCTGATCAACACATCATTTGTAGATCACGAGTGGAAAAGAAATATACTTCATCATATCTTCTTTGCACCAAACACCGTATTGACTTTGTGCAAATAGTTGGAAAAACCTCATTCTTCTATTATAGCCCACAATTCTTTCAGATCTACTGGGTGATTGATTTTGTTTCAACGCACTCTCAATGCATTATAAATGCAAAGAACCATATAAACAAAAATATTATTTTCTTTGCAGATAGCGTGAAGTTTTCAATACCTTTTTTCAGTGTTGACCATTAGATGATTAACTAAGTATTGGTTTTATATTATTTCATGTAGAACTAGTAAGATATACGAGTGCAACAATTGCACTGATATGTGGTGCTTCCAAACCATGAATCTCTTCATCATCATTTGGTATAAAGATGTTCTTAATAAGACCAAGTGACTGATCAACCATCTTGATGAGCGTGTTTCATTCGTGTAAATCACTCTAATACCTTCTAGGTACAAATGATTGATATACAAATGATATACTTTGCTAGTGTTTTTAACCCAAGACATATTCTAGATATTTCAAAGTTTTCGATCTCAAATTATCTCCTCAAATATTCAAGTGTCAGTTGGATCTCTTCTGGAGTTCCAATCAATCTAAGATCATTCATATCTATATATGACATTGAGTCATTAATATACTTTTATTGAGTCGAATAATATTGACTAAGACGGTTATTTCAAGTTCAACTATACTATTTGAATCTATACAAAGACTCTTGTAATTTGAAGGAGTACATATACTTAGATTTTGATTTATATGCTTCAGGCATATCATCCTTCTAGGATTTCATGTATCCATAAGACAAATTTTCATGTACTTCCAATCTCACTCAATATCTATATACAATTCAATTCATTAGTGGTCTTTAAAAAAAATATAATCATTGTAAGCAATTTTGACTATAAAAGTCATGCTTCATATCTCATGTTTGCATGAGTGATGCTCAAAATTGTTGGTAACTCTTCAAGAGTTCCAATCATCATAATCATATAATGTATGAATATTAATCATTATTCAATGAACTTTATTCGATATGTTATTTTGGACTGCAGGTCAAATAACAAAGTATTAAAATTAATCTAATTCATATTAAATTATTTTATCCATTTTGAGCAAATATTTCATCTTGGAGATTATCCAACATTCCGACATTAATCAACCTACATCATTATCATCTTTATTTGTACCAAGTGCTATAGTTAAATATACTGATATAGGCTCCATATTTCATTGTAACAAAATTCGTAGACCGTTCTATACTTCAATTCTCTTCAAGAGTATGCTCTTCAAGAGCGAAGTCTTCAGGATGTTGAATTTTGTCACTAATAATTATTTTTGAACTCCGGAGATATAGTATAATTTTCACCATTTAGGTGGGCTAGCCTTAAACTCAATTTTAGCACTTGCATGTGTCTCCCAAGAAATCAATTTCCAACTGAATTTATTTAAACTCTTCCGGACTTTATACATATAATTGATTGCAATTTCTGCAAAATCAATAATCTTTTGAACTTCAAGTTCATAATAAATAATTTTCTTGATCAGTTGATACATTCCTCCCCCTAATGTCGGGAATGATACTGTATTATAATATCAATCTTATTGTTGGCCACTAAGTATACTGGATACAGCTTGGAAAGTGTTTTAAACAACAAGTCAGATCGATTTTAAACTGAAAGTGCGTAGCGGAAGTCTTAATACGAAGATTCTTGTGGATACAGCAACTCGATGTGCAGTGTATACTTAAATAATTACAGTTAAATAAAACAGGTAAGGCAGAAGGTAAATAACATAGTATTTAAAGTGGTTCGAGGTAAACCCCTCTACGTCCACTGGTCCTCCACACAAGAGTAAAAAGTTTATTATAATTACTGCGTACACAACTACGTAATTATAACAACACTTAATTAATATATCGTTCACACAGATTGATATAAAGATCTTAGCTTCAACCGTTCACACAGATTGGTTTGAGCTAACACTTTGACTGGCTTCTTCACACACAGTTCTGAAGCTTCGTCTTCTTCGATGCAATTCCTTCACACACAGTTCCGGAGTAGCAAAGGTTACTCAGTCCACACAGGGCTGATCTGGGTTTGTTCAAAGAATAGAACAGGGTATGAACAACATCTTTGACTTTCTGAGCTTCTAGCTGATGATGTGTTGTTCACGATTTTAGCACTATATATCTCTTTATATCTGAATAGCAGTAAGCTTTGGAGGTATGTTTTGCTCTGATGTATATGATAACTTCATAACTTGGATGACCGATGATCTTCAAACTCTGGAGATATATATAGTCTCTGAAATATATCCGTTGGAGATCTATCCGTTGGGCAAGATTCCGTGACAACAGATATTCAAATTGAGATCCGGATATTGCGGGATTTGAAGATCTTCTGACTTACAGTATTTAAATACTTTATCCTTTAGTATTTAAATACTTCTTTATCAACGGAACTTGACTTTTAGTGAAGACTGAAGATTCCTTCTTTGTCCTGTTGAGAGCTGTATGGAAGGATTACAATTTGACAATTCGAGAAAACTTCCATACTTTAGTCTTTATGAAACTTCTTTGCTGTACTGAAGATATGCTGGATCTATGAGAGGTCTTCGATACAGGTTGACACTATAGATCAGCTTTTGGATACAGTTCGCTTATTGTATGCAGGATTGGTATATTGTCAAAACATACTGACACTACGATCAATACAGGGCAGTATCGATACAGGGATTTGTTATCCTAACAAATTCGATACAGGGTATTGTTATCCCAACAATTTCCCCCTTTTTGACAATTTGCCAAGACTTTAAATCTTTCAAGTCCTTATTGATGATGCCAAAACCTTCTTCATGAAGCGAATGATTTTCTTTGATGACTTCTGGCAGATTTCTTGGTCTTCTGTCAAATGATCTGGCTTTCAGCAACTTAGTCTAATTTATGAACTGCTCGCAGGCGAGTTCGATACAGCTAAGAATTTTTACAACTTAAGCTTATGATTGGCGCGCAGGCACAATCTTACAATGTATTCTAGATGCATACAACTGAATTTATGAACTGTTCGTAGACAAGTTCGTACAGCTTAATTTTCAAACAAGTTTCTATACTTGAGATTGTTATCGCAACAATTTAAGTTATGTAATCATACATTAACACAGTAGATTACGAGTTGTAATCTTTCAAGACAAGCAAACATTTTATTAATATTCAAAAATAGAGTACAAGGATTTGCTGTTTTGAAAGAAAAATTACAAACAAAAAATACAAGGATTTCAGCTCCTATAATCAGAATGTCTCCATGGCCTCTTCTCTGGATCATGCTCGGTTCCACGCCACCAGTGCTGTAGGGAGTCATTGCCTCGATCTAAGTAGATTGCTCTACCATCGTATGATCTGTCGAAGGCAAGAATCCAGTCTTCTGGATGGGTGATCCGATCTCCTCTTCTATGCTTGGATTTCATTTCTTGCTGGAGAGGAAGATTTCCTTCTTCTAACAACTTCGTGAATTTGTCTGCAGCATCCGCTAATGTTTTATAACCTTTGAAGATGGCGGATTCCCTGACGACTTTTGCAAAATATCTCATCAGTTCATTTCTCCTCCATTGCTTCACTTCTTCAGCAGTGGGATGGCGGTTGGTTGGCAGACGAATCTCAGAAGGTCTTTGAATCAAGGTTTGCCAGGGGATATTGGGGTCATGAAACTCAGGTCGAGAACCTGAAATCCTGAAACTTTGAGAGGGTGGGGCTAATTTATTCAATTCAGCGGTAATGCTGTCTTGAGCAGCATTAAATTCCCTTTCATGCTGAAGCCTTATTCTCCTTGCTTCTTCTCTTGCTTCTTCCCCTTTTTTGGCGTCATCAAGACGTTCTAGGATCTCCAGTGCAGCATCCTGTTTTGTCTCAATGTTTGTCATTCTCTCGACAAGGGTGGAGAGAACCTGCGACATATCTTTAATACTTTTGTCGTGGGCTCGAAGCTGGGAAGATGTTTCGATCATGGCAGATGCTGTCTTGGCCTCAGATATGCGAGTTTTAGATTCCTCGTCTCTCAGGAGTTGCTCTTGTTTCTCTTGCAGATTCTTTAGGGCTTGCTTGAAGGCTTCTGGCAAAACAATGAAGGCTTCGACTACGCGAGAGACTTCATGCTGTAATCCAGTCATCTCTTCAATAGCAGAAGTGTACATCCAATTCAGAGCTTTTTCCACTGAATACAAGGCATTGACTGCATCCTGGATAAAGATGATTTGAAGGCCAAGAGCATGCAATCACTCTTTCCTAGAAGCAGTGTTGGGAGAATTCGGCTTGGCGAAGTCCTCGACTCCATTCAACCTTCTCAGATTCACATTAGGACGTGAAGTGAGTTGGACTTCCTCAGGTGTAGTACCATCGTCGGATTCCACAGTTGATGGGGCAGGAGCAGTAGTTTCGGGTTCGGCAGTAGGGGGAGAGACGTCCTCCTGTGTCGAAGGGATTTCTGCAGACATAGATACAGGAGGGACTGATTCCTCCTGTTGTCTCTCAACAACTTCTTCTTCTTCTTCGGTAGCAGTAGGCTCGGGTGCCTATTCCGAAATATTTTCTTCTTCCTCCGCAACAGGAGGGACTGATTCCTCCTGTTCGAAAATAATATCTGGCTGTTTCGAGAGGGGCTCATGGTGGCTTGATGTCCCTTCATCATTTTGTTGAACGTGGGGGACTTCTCTTTCGTGAGCCTCTTCACGGCTCATTCTCAGACCTGCCTGAAAGGCATCATCGTCGTCGTCTGAGTCGTGATCTTCTTTTGGATTTTCGGGAGATCCCTCGGACTTATCTTTTCCTTTTCTTATGGCATCTGATTTTTGCAAGAGATGGCTTTCAATCAACTCTTTGCAGAATAGATTGTCCCATTGGATCAGGACTTCAACTTCTGTGGGGTCCGTCACTTCCAATACGAATCTTTCTTCATTTCTCCACTCGCTCCAGTTGTACAAGGTATCGTACGGAGCTAGTCTGTAGCTTTTCCATTGAAGAAATTTTTCATATGCCTGCTCAATTTGCACAGAGAGAAGGGTTTTGTTGATAATAGTGCCCGGGGAGGGACTTCGTACAACGTCTGAGTCCGCTGTAGCGAGGGGTTCCTCTATAGGTGTGGGATCCTGTATGGAGGAGAGATTCCTTACAGGGGATGGTGCCCCGAAGGAAGGTGGATCCTGTACGGGTGTGGAATCCCGCATAGGAGAGTTAGCTGTTGGCTCCAAAGGGGCAACCGACTCGCTAGAGTCTTTCAAGTTGGTAGATGACCTCATATCCGTCGTTGCCACCAAAGGCTCGAGATTTACTGTCGATATAGTAACGGGCATCTCTTCCGCAGGGGTTGGGCCCTGGGGTAGTTGTTCAGTGGGTTGCGCCACGGTAGAAGCTTCCTCGGAGGTTTTTGTGGATTTGGCTTTAGAAAGCCTCCTTAGCTTCCTTTTCGGCTTCTCAGCAGCAATAGGTGTCTTGCTGTGAGATTTTTTTCTTTTCCATGAAGACTCCACACTCTGGGACTTCAAAGAAACATCCCTTGGATCTTTAGACATGGGCATACTTCGGACAGATGGTTGGTTGCAGACCAGAGTGCTCTGGTTAAAAGCCGAAGGCTTGACGCCCCCTAAGTAGATCCGGGAGCTGATTTTCTTCGCATCTACGGATTGTGGAAGTCCGCATTTCGTCAAAATGTGGTTTAAAAATAAACCAAATGATTTTTTTTGAGTGGCAGGCTTGGATACTTCTTCCTGCAAGCGCTTCAAAATAATCTGGCACCAATTGACCTTTTCACAGGTCAAAATCGCAACCATCATTCTAAACCTAATATTAGTGCACATTTCAAATGCACCAGTGCGATTTTCGATGATTCTGCAACAAAAGTCATGCAAGTACATGTATGGCAAACAAAAATTCTTCTTGTGACAGGTGGTGTAAACCACTTCAACCGTAGCTGAGCCGGTAAACAGGCCATAGTACTTGGTCATCAGCTCTTGAGACCCAAAAGTCTCAAGTTCTTCCATGGTCAGGCCATCAGCGGGTAGCCTATAAATGTTCTGGAGAAGATCTAGGTCGATGCAGATCTCCACTCCTTGAATGACAGCAGTGATGTCAGCGACGTGGCCTCCTTGGACCAGCGACAGAAAGCGAACGACAGCATTGAGGTAGAAGTCCTCAACCAAATGAACGTCGTATTTCTCGGCGGTGTGACTCCCAAGGCGATAGAGGCCTTGCTGACGGAGTCTGGTGATGATGAACTCCATCGGTTCGACGTCATTAGTTTCAGATAGAATATGCTCGATGACGACAGATCTGGAAAAGATCCATCCATCGATGATGTTCGAGGCTTTCTTGAGGGCGGGAGAAGATGTCTGAGCAGCCATTGGTGATTCTCAAAAAATATGAAAGAGATTAAGAGAAATTTGCAGTAAAACATCGAAAAACTTGTAGGCTGTATTTGCTTGAGTGCTCTTAAATTTTGCAGAAAGCGTAAAGAGTCTCAAATGGCAATATCAGTCCTTTTATAGTGGGCGGCGAAGAAGGGTTTTCAGAGTACGAATGGTCAGATTTAAGGGATGGGAACCGGTTTTTGAAATAATCGGTCATGATGAACTGAGTGTAACTGGTACACTTATCCATGGAATATTAAAATATGAATGGGTCCCACTTCTGACATTTATTGTTACCCTTAATGCCTGAAACGGCGGTATTTAAACATTAAACAATTTGAAAACATCGCGGCTTTTGAGATTCAGTTGTCCAGATGTCGTGTAAGACATTTAATGTAAATGACGTTTGACATGAAAACAGGGCACGTGGACAAAAATTATTTTAAAATGAAATAATATAATATATATACTGAATCGAAATCCTATAGTATGTGCTGTATCCGCGACGATACAGCGTTCCTCCTTAAAAGGTACATATAGGTTTTAATTCCATACAACAACTTTTGGATTAATGCTGTATTCATGGGTCGTACTGTATTCCCCCTTAATTATTGCACACGTTAGCTGTAGGATGATTTATATGTCTTTGTTCCCTACAGTGCTGTATTGAAGGCACTGAGTGTACAGATAATTATTGGTGGATACTATATTCTTGGGTCTTACAGTATTCCCCCTCAATTACTGAGTAAAAACATTAAATTACTTACAGGGAGTCGGGCTGTAGCATTCTCAATTCTTGTCTAAGCATATTGAATCTTGCTGTGTCGAGAGGCTTGGTGAAGTTGCCGGCCAACTAAATATCTGTATGAACCTTTTCGAGCCGAACATCCTTGTTCTCGACATGATTCCTTATGAAATGATGCTTCATGTTGATATGCTTAGTGCGCGAGTGCAATACAGGATTGTGCGTGATTGCAATTGCACTCGTGCTATCACACATGATTGGCGTCTCTCTGGCTTCAATTCCATAATCTGACAACTGCTGCTGCATCCAAAGGATCTACATACAGCAACTACCAGCAGCATAGTATTCTGATTCAGCCGTGGAAAGTGAGTTTGCCAATTGCTTCTTACTGAACCAAGAAACGAGTCTAGGTCCAAGAAAGTGACAAGTTCCACTCGTACTCTTCCTATCTATCTTGTAGCCTCCGAGATCCGAGTCACTGTATCCAACTAAATCAAATCCGCCTTCTTTAGGATATCACAGTCCTACATCGACTGTTCCTTTAATGTACTTCAAGATTCGTTTAGCTGTATTGAAGTGTGATTCCTTAGGTGCTACTTGATATCTTACACACACTCCTACAGCAGACTGGATATAGGGCCTGCTAGCCATTAGGTACAAGAGCGAGCCAATAAGCTTCCTATAGAGTGATTGGTCAACCGGATTTCCGGCTTCATCAGCACTAATTTGCACGGAAGTGCTCATGGGAGTTGGCGATGATTTGGAAGTGTTCATTCCAAATTTGTTGAGAAGTTCCTTGCTGTATTTTTCCTGGTTGATGAAAATACCTGTAGGCAATTGCTTTACCTACAAACCTAGGAAATAACTAAGTTCTCCCATCATACTCATTTCAAATTTACTTTGCATGAGATGAGAGAACCTTTGACACAAAGCAAGGTTAGTTGAACCAAAAATTATATCATCTACATAAATTTGCACCATTAGAAGGTCATCACCTTCCTGTATTTTGAACAACGTCTTGTCCACAACACCTTTCTCAAATCCATTATCAGTTAGATACAGGGACAGGGTCTCATACCAGGCTCTAGGGGCTTGATTAAGTCCATACAGTGTTTTCCTCAGCCTGTATACTAGGTCGATGCTGTCTGTGTTGGCAAACCCTGGTGGTTGTTCAACATAAACTTCTTCGGCAAAGTCTCCATTTAGGAATGCACTCTTGACGTCCATTTGGTATACAATAAAGCTCTTATGGGCGGCAAAGGCTAAAAATATCCTAATGGCTTCTAGTCTGGCTACAGGGGCAAAGGTTTCATCGTAGTCTATGCCTTCTTCTTGTCTATAGCCTTGTGTGACTACCCTTGATTTGTTCCTTATAATGAGTCCATTTCGATCCTTCTTGTTTCTAAATACCCATTTGGTTCCTATAACCGATTGATGTGTAGGTCTGGGTACAAGATACCATACATTGTTTCTTTCGAAACCGTTAAGCTCTTCTTCCATAGATGTTATCCAATGAGAATTATTAAGAGCGTCTATGGTAGAAACAGGTTCGGACTGGGCTAAGAAAACAGCAATAGTGCACATGTTGAGTCTTCTAAGCTCGGATTGAGATTTCCATTCAGGAAATGGTGATATCTCAGTATCTAGTTCTTCTTGTGCACACAATACATTTCCTTGTGTACTTTGTATTCTTCTACGAGTAGAAACACCAGCATCAATGTTTCCAATGATCAGCTCTTGCGGGTGATCTCTCAACCATCTTCGGTTGGGTTCTAATTCAGGGTCCCGTACTATATCGAGAGTTTCTGTAGATACAACTTCAGCTTGTACAGCGTCGGCTTCATCTATGTCGATTCTTACAGCTGCGGGGTTGATTTCTAGGTCAACAAAAGGTTCTATGAGAGTTGGAGGATCTAAGATGGAGAGATGTTGGATGTTCTGAGTAATATCATCTACTCCTGTAGGGTCATGGTGAAGTTCGTTGAACACTACATGAACTGATTCCTCGATCATCAGCTTCCTTTTATTAAAGATCCTGTAAGCTTTGCTGACGGAGGAGTATCCTATAAATATTCCTTCATCTGATTTCTCATCAAAGGTTCTAAGTTGATCCTTCCCATTGTTCAACACATAACACCTGCATCTAAAAATGTGAAAATATGAAACTAATGGAGTTTTGTTGTTCCATACCTCGTATGCTGTTTTGTTGTGGTGCTTGTTGACGATACAATGGTTTTGAGTGTAACATGCTGTATTGATTGCTTCACCCCAGAAAAGCTGTGGCAACTTGCTTGCGGCAATCATTGTCCTTGTTGCTTCTTTCACCGTCCTATTCTTTCGCTCGACAACACCATTTTGTTGAGGTGTACGGGCAGCTGAGTATTCGTGCTGTATCCCATTTTCCAAACAGTATTGCTCTATAAAGCGGTTAGTAAATTCTATACCTCTATCGGAACGAATGGACACGATACTCAATGCCTTTTCATTTTGAAGCTTTCTCAGGAGCTCGGGCATCTTTGATGTTGTTTCCTTCTTTTTGCTTAGGAAAATTGTCCAAGCATACCTGGAGTAATCATCAACAACAACAAGATAATATTTCTTACCTCCCAAACTTACTGGGTCTACAGGACCGTAGAGATCCATGTGTAGCATCTCCAACACTCTGTGGGTTGAAATATAGGATTTGCTCTTCAGGGTTGACTTGATTTGCTTGCCTTTCTGACATGGTCCGCAGAAGCTGTCCTTTTTGAATGACACGTTTGGCAATCCTCTTACCATTCCCTGTCTTGAGAGCTTGTTGATCGTCTTGAAGTTGACGTGAGACATCCTCTTATGCCATAATCAGCTTATATCTGCAGTGTCTTTGGCAACAAAGCATGGAATTGAGGAGCTCATAGACTTCCAGTCAGCAATATTAGAGATGTTAAACGGGCTCGGGCCCAGCGGGCTGGCCCGTTTAACCCGCTAAAAAATCGGGTTAGGGCCGATATTTCCTAGCCCATTTAAATCCAGGCTTTTTTGGCCCGGACCGTTTAGCCCGATGCCCGTTAGGGCTAGCCCGAAGCCCGCTAGGGCTAGCCCGAAGCCCTATATATATATATATATATATATATATGGTTAATTTCAACTTACAGTAATACTATATTTATATAAATATATTAATATTATATATGTAATATATATTAATATTATATATAATATATATTATTACTGTATTTGTTAATATAGTGTGTGTGTGTATACATATATATATATATATGTATATACATAAAAGTGTATTTTTTGTTATATTTATTATAGTATAGTTGTTACTATATATATAAAATATATTGTTACTATTTTTTTTTTGTTTATGACTTATAAAAAAATAAAAAATAGATTTTTTAAATATTTAGCCCGTTTAGCCCGAAGCCCGTTAGGGTTAGGATTAGGGCCGATATTTCCTAGCCCGTTTAAATCCGGGCTTTTTTTGCCCGGACCGTTTAGTCCGAAGCCCGCTAGGGCTAGCCCGAAACCGCTAGGGCTAGCCCGTTTAACATCTCTAAGCAATATACATGTTACCTGATCTGCTTCCTGTAAGCATAACTTCTTTGGTCTGGATGTTCTTGACTCTACAGTGATCTATATAGAATTTCACCGAGAACTGTTTGTCATAGAAC
Source organism: Orobanche coerulescens (assembly GCA_033398695.1). Classification (NCBI taxonomy): domain Eukaryota; kingdom Viridiplantae; phylum Streptophyta; class Magnoliopsida; order Lamiales; family Orobanchaceae; genus Orobanche; species Orobanche coerulescens. The sequence goes on from CM065810.1 coordinate 15,270,661, forward strand.
TGGCTAATACTAAGTAGATTGTACTGTAATCCTTCAACATATGCAACATCAGTGACTTTGAATTTTCCGACAAGAAGATTTCCTTTCCCTCTTGTTCTTCCTTTAGATTTATCACCGAAGCGAACTTTTGGACCGCGACCTTCTACGAAATCTGATAGCTTGCTTCTATCTCCAGTCATGTGCCGAGAGCATCCACTATCAAAGTACTAGGTGTCCTTCTCTAGGATGTCCTGTATGCAAAGAGATTAAGTAGATTTAGGTCCCCTTTGATTTTTGGGTCCATGTATGTTAGTTCCTTTAGGTACCCAAATTTTCCTGACAGCAATTAGTTTACTGTAGGTCACATTAGGTACAGTGTTGCGGTATCTACGTGGGTCATAAACGTAGTCGCTATAACCATGATAATTGTTATGCATGAAAAATTCAGGGTTATTATTATTAGTCCAGTACGAGTGCTGTCTTGGAGGTGGAGCCATTTTCTTTGGCCTAACAGCTCACCTTCTGGGTCTCCAGTTGGATTCCCAACGCTGTTGTTGATACTGAACGGGCACCTGCTGTCTCGAGGAATAACGGGGCTCCTGTATCCAGTACCTCGGCATCTTTGTCAGATAGAGACCTTGCCGTGCGGGCCTTTGGTATTTGGATCTGACCTTCCTTACGAGCAATTTGTTGGCGCCGTTGATATGCTCGGGAAGCATCTTTGTTGAGTGTGCCTTTCGTGTCTGAATGACCGTGATTCCATTGCGGAGTATGATTGAGGTGGCGGAATGGCAGCCTTTGCTGTTCGCTATGCAACAGGTTCCTTCACAGGACTCAAAGTTTCTTTCGATACAGGAATGGGTTCCACACACCTGACAAACACTGTACTAGTTTTCCCTTTGTTTGAACATGAGCTGTATCCTAAGCCACTTTTATCATGAGCATGTTGCTCAGTGCATAGAATTTCTTCCATTCTTTTGGACGATTTCTCGAACGATTTCAGAATAGTCTCAAGTTCATCTTCTCGTTTTTCGAGAGTTTTGACTTTGGCTTGAAGTAGAACCAAATCATTTGTATTGCTCTCATTGTGAGTTTTAACCTCACTTAGTTCATGAGCAAGTTGATGATTGCTCTCCATGAGTTTTTCAAAATCGACTTTGCTAGTTTCACAATCAATGGACATATTTTCATAATTTATTTTCAGCAAGTCATTTTCATCTTTCAGCTCTAGGTTAGACAGTTGGAGCTGTATATTCTCACTTTTCAATGTCTCATGGGCCTTTTGAATGTTTTTAAACTCATTCATCATGTTTTTAAAAGTATGAGATGCATTTACTGGAATAGCTGAGGTTGAGCTTACCTCATCGTCGCTATCTTCACCTTCCGGAATGTCCTTGGCCATAAAGCACATATATGCTTTATCATCGAACTCATCGTCAGATGAATCACTTTCAGTGACCACTTGAAGACATTCTTCTGATTTAGATGGTGCGGGGGAGGCTTCTGATTCTCCAAACAGGGCCTTGAGCTTGTTTTTCCAAGCACGTCTTCTTTCAGCTCTCTCTTGTTGCTCGGCTTCCGGCAACCTTTGAACTTTGGGATGAGGACATTTATTTGCATAATGTCCTGGTTTCCTGCAATTATAGCACAGGTTAGCATCACCGGATGAAGTTTCGGTACTTACCTTGTGGACAGGTTTGGGCTATAGAGTCTTTCCAGTGCTTGATGAACTTTTGAATTTGTGCATGAGAAGCGCCATTTCATCTTGAGACAGGATGTCGTCACATCACAAGACTCTTGTGACTAGGCTTGACGATCTGGGCATCTTTGTGTCGATTTATCTGACTAGTGCTGTAACCTTTGAAGGAGATTCTTCAGCTTTCTCTCTTATGTCAATATCATACTCAAAAGCTTTGAGGTCAGAGAAGAGATCAAAAGTAGATATTTCATTAAGATTGCAAGACACACGCATAGCTGTGGTCTTAATGTCCCATTGGGCAGGGAGAGATCTGAAAATTTTTAAATTCTTCTCCTTTTGGGTATAAATTTTGCCCAAAGCTTCAAGCTCACCAACAATACCAGTTTTGAAATTTTCTTTTCTTTTGAGAGCTCAGTTCCCTCACAAATCATCTTGAGTTTATCCCAGATTTCCTTGGCTGTTTTACAGCTCTTTACCTTCGAGAACGTGCCTTTGTCAAGAGTGACAAATAACGCGTTCTTAGCCACATTGTCGAGGTTGGCTCGCTTTCTTTCATCTGTGGTCCATTGCTCGCGCTCATTCTCGAGCATCTCAGTATAGGCTTGGACTTCAATCCTTGTGGCCGTGTTTACCTTCATGATCTTGATGGGGCCATCCTGTATAACAAAAATCATCTCTTCGTGCATTGCTGCAAGATGAGCCTCCATCCTAATTCTCCAATCATAAAATTCGTTAATAGAGAACATAGGTACTTTGTTGATCATAGATGTATCCATATGAGAATAAAGGAATGAAAAAGACTATTTTTAAAAATAAGTGATTTTGGATCTGATTCGGTTAAAAATACGACTGATTCTTTTTAGAATCAACCTCTATGATACCACTTGTTGGCCACTAAGTATACTGGATACAGCTTGGAAAGTGTTTTAAACAAGCTATACTAATTTTAAATCTGAGTGCGTAGCGGAAGTCTTAAATATAGTAAGTTGCTGTGGATACAACAACTCGATGTGCAGTGTATACTTAAATAATCACAGTTAAATAAAACAGGTAAGGCAGAAGGTAAATAACACAGTATTTAAAGTGATTCGAGGTAAATCCCTCTACGTCCACTGGTCCTTCGCACTGTAACACCCCCAGATTTAACCGGGAATATTACAGTGCCGTGGGCCCCGAGTTGGAACCCACAAGGCTAAAGGAAATTTTCGCAAACATTTACAAATGCCCAAGAGGCCAACGACGGTACTATCTTTAAAACATTTGAAGACTATATAAAATCTGTTTATCAAAACCGTCATAAAATCTCATTTCGAAAAGGGCAAGGCCAAACGGCCGAAACTCAATAGTTTAGAAAAATATTTCCAAAGTAACTCAAATTACCAGAAACAAAAGGTCATTTCAAAATACTCACGCAGCGGAAAAGACAATAGTTAAAAGTACTCTAGCAGCGGAAATACAACAACTGATAAGGAAACTCAATACAAAAACATGTCCTAGCCAGTATCCTCCGGGAGCTCATCTCTCCACGACCGCTACAAGCTCGATATTTCAAGAACCTAAAAAGAAGCCCACGACGGGGTCAGCCATAATATCCAACAATGATAACCGTCACATCACATTAATAATTACATACCGATGAGAATACAAAATAAGAATACGACCAATGTAATCTTATCGTAGTAACTTTACTTACTCAAATAGTTCTCGACAGAATAACCATTATCACATTTGACATCTCGTACTTGATTAACCAATAAATTCGAACATAATATCTATATTGTACCTCAAACAATACTCAAGATTCTCAAACTATCATCACAAACCCATGATACGGAAATATACCAGTTCTGACCAATACGATCCATCAGATAGCATCATCAAATCCCAAGACGACAACCGATTGTCCATCAAAAGACAAATACCAAAGGAAAATACGGAACATACCTCAAGATATGAAATGCCCCGACAATCATGTCAGTCAAATCCGAGGTCGGATCAATACCACACACGGACATGGTCCTAACACAAGACCTACAAATGCATACTCATATGACAACGTCAATATGTTCAAAACAATATCAACATTGTATACTCAATGGAAATCCCATGACCCAGCGCCCTCAGCATAGGTCCCAAGATGATCCTACCAGATCAACACGAGGTGGATAACCAACAATATACATATACACCACAACATATGCAAAACCAACGATACGAATCCATATGATTCCATCAACACAACACTGGGTACTCCAACGATCTAGCGCCCTCAGCATAGATCCCAAGATGATCCCATCGGACCATAACGAGGTGGAAGAACCCGTCCAATGATCCAGCGCCCTCAGCATAGATCCCAAGATGATCCCGTCGGACCATAACAAGGTGGACATCTGATCCAGCGCCCTCACCATAGATCACACGATCCCAACGGATCAACACAACATAAACAATATACATATGCATATCAATATGTTCATCTACATGAACAACACATGACTCAATAACATGAACGACATTATGACAAAACAACTAGGACGACCTCATGTTCAGCAATATGAAAGACAACCTACATGATCAACATCATCAACACTAAATCGAAATCAAAACTAAGATACTTGTCCCGAGTCTTTCAGGAGCAATCTCGATGTCAAATCATCACCGGCGATTATCCTCAATGCTCGACGATCCAAACACACCATGAACTATAGGTATTCATATCCTCATCTTTCTCGCAACGTAACCTTGATACCCGAACATATCAATAACCGAGATAAAGCATATACATTATGATTTACCTCCCAGAATCGGAAGAACGATATACAATCCAAATACCCCGAGTTCACAATAATAATCATCGCTATATGCATTATAAACGAAATGAAACTGAAACCATTCATTAAATATTATAACTGAGCAAGTAATAACTTGCCTCGATACCAATACCACGAAGCTGCTACCGAACACATTGCCTTTGTCTACGAGATCCTCAGCCCCGATCAAAAGCAACACAACGATCGTAATCCACGATCAATTATCGCAACCTAATGCAATAATCAAATGACAACACATCCGATAATAATCAACAACCGACAAAACCAACCGATAGAACTCAACGATTCAACAAAACCTCGAATAAACACAGTCAGAACAAACCAAATCAAACCATCACGAATTCATAATCACAACACAAAAATACTGCACTGTCTGCCTACTTAGCACACATTAAACGCATAACGTAGTGTGCGCTAAGTTGCTCCCGTTAGCGTGCGCTAGCCAGTAAGCTTAGCGTGCGCTAATGCTGTACAGTGGCATGCATTCCAAGCATCGACTAACATCTTGCGACTACGAATCCGAATGAAGGGAGACATAAATCTCCATATCTCTTGAAGATAAACGACACCATAACTATCACAAGGATCATATCAATGTCCATATATCAATAACAACATCAACAATCAAGCCGACTCGATAACAAGGATCATATCATACTCAATCTGGAATTCAACCTAGTATCATGATTCATCTCATCTAAATCGACCAATATAATTACCAAGATTCAGAAATCCATCTTAGATCGGGTTAAATGAATCAACATCCTTATAGTATGAAGAATCTTAACTAACATCCGAAACTCTTATCAAAATTCCATTGAATCTCATATAACATCATCATCTGATTATCCAACATGCTCCTCACATGTAATCATCCAAGAAAAACGAACCACCATCAAAGGGATACACAAAATTACCTGGATTGGATGAACCAAGAATAAGAACACTTGACTCCATTTCAAGAATCATGAATAACTTGAAGAATAAGGCTTGAATCCATGCTCTCCATCTTAATCTTGTTAAAGATCATCATCTCACCATGTTTGGGAACCTCAAGAACCTCCCAAAGCTCTCTCTATCGACTGAAGGAGAAAGAATGGACTAAATGCATCTCAAAACCCGTATGTCCCCTTATATAGAATACATTACTAGCGTGCGCTAACATCTCATGTTTAGCGTGCGCAACAGCCTTAGCGTGTGCTATCGCAGCCCAGAGGTTACTGCCTCGTTTCGTACATGTGCTTATGTACGTACTGCCCATGCATTAGCATACGTAACTTACACTGTCTACCGTACGCAAGTCCTTTGCCCTTAGCGTGCGCTATCCAAAGTTGACTTACTATAGTATTCACTTACCAGTCGTGCCCCCACATGCCAAAAGCATCCGCGATTTCTGGGATTCCTCTGACCGATCTGGAATTAGCATGCGCTAACCATACGGTTTAGCGTACGCTAGCTCTACATGACAAACACCCGCTGACCTTATCTGAACACGAGTCACAAGTGGCCGGGTCCACTCGCCGAAAGCCAAGATTCCCTGTCGGACGATCTGATATTAGCCTACGCTAACCATCCTTGGTAGCGTGCGCTAAATGTCGATAAACATCAACCCGGGCCTACCTGTCGGCCGCCTTCCGAACCTTTCCCAGAATGCCTTACGTACGTTAAGGATCCTCCTTAGCGTACGTAATGCGAACCTATTAGCATACGCTAACTTCATCACGTAGCGTGCACTACTCATACCTCGTAGCGTGCGTTAAGCATATTTCATAGCGTGCGCTAACGTGGATGTATTTAGCCATTTTCAGTTATCCTCGTCCAACATCTCAACATACCAAATACGAACATACGGCATACTGAATATATATACTCGACCCATTATATCCTCAAGTGCAATTGTCGACCAAATACGACAATTATACCAAAACTGACATCTCAGTCCTTAATTTATTTTATCCATACTTTACAGAACCCAAGCTGTAAAATATAACGCGGATAAAATAATATTAAATAACAGTAGTAGAAATTCCGGATATTACATTCTACACCACTTAAAATAAGCTTCGTCCTCGAAACTTGCAATCCGTCATAAAAACAAACAAACAAACCGTTTAACCAAGAATATCCCAAAACCATCACGACAATGATCGATCATCATCATTACCGAATAACCAAAAGAGCATACTTACAAATACGCAGGTCGACGATCTCCTGAGATTCTAGCAAGTGACCTCATTGTACAGTCTCAATACGCTTACAATCACAGTTCCTTGAGTCTCAACAAAAATATATCATCTTCGGAAGAAAATAATCTGCCCGTGTCAAATCCTGTCTGCCTGATTACACAATTAAGTCCCAATTCCGACACAGTCAATAATGCGCGATATATCTAAGAAATAACTGCCCAAAATAACGACACGAATCCCGAAACATCAACACAAAATCTGAATGCTTGTACGATCATTAACAACGATCAGCCAACAAATTTACCGAGAATATCATCGACATGATAATCTTCAATATGACCAACCAGAGGTCAAAACACAATGGAGAATACCTTCACACGGTAAGCTCCAACATGATGAACACAGAACCACAGAGACAGATACACGAAAGAGCAAAATTCTCAAAATGCTGAACAAATCACATACAGTGGATCTCAACGAAACACAACCGATTGTTGAACGGGCCTCTCAGGCGTACGAACAATCAGTCGCAAATCGGCGAACATCCCAAATCATACATGGAGTGGGAATGACCAATCAGCATGGCTCAAAATTCAAAAGTAGTAAAATCATGCTACCACCACATCAATAGAGACACATAGCACACATGCTCCAGTTTCACAAAACCCAAAGTTCCAAAATTACGTCATGTGCATGGATCTACAACACGCAACATATTTCTCTTATTCAATAAATCAACCGATCATCCCTGGATAACCAAACTACCATACTAGAGTTCGAATCTCTTTTCATCGTACCATACCGATGAAATATCCAATTCGAGAGTATCGCTCAGAACTTCACCACGATATGCATTATGCACTAAATGCATATGTACATCAATCACATTTTCAAGACCAGTTTGAAATCATATAATCTTGTCACGAAGACAAATTTTCGAAAGTTCTTTCAAAAATTACAAAACTCAAAAATAAATTTTCGTAAGATCACGAAATCAATTTTCGAAAAATTAACTGGCTCGCTAATGCCAAGTATTCAATAACAGTGTCCTCCGAATCCACACGATTTCAAAGTTTAAAAATGAAAACTACGCAAATGATTGACCACATCTATACCCCTGTATACAAGTCCGTCTCGTCACAAATTCCACTGACATTCGGTCGGAAAACTACACGATAGAATCCAAAATCTCAACGTATAGGCTTTGATAAAAAAACTCCTTTTTCCACATATGGCTCACAACGTCAATCATTAACCCATCCTGGATCACCTCAATTATGCTATGACAAAACATCGAATAATCAATAAATCAAACACATCGAAAGACTATCCGAGAAGTTTCATTTGAACAAGTAAACCAAAAACCTCAAAAGGCGGAAATAAAAACGACTGGTAAAGTGTTTTACAAATCTCGGGAGTTTTAGAAAATAGAAAAGCCTTTTTTTTTTAAACATCAGGGTCTAAGCCCATATCTCATTCCGCATTTCAAAAAGTAGAAAACTCCTTTCGGACTCTAAGTCCTGAGTTGTAAAACTATTTCAAATTCAATTGGGTCTCGGCCCAAAAATCATTTTCTGTAAAACATTCGTGAAACGTTCATTTTGAAAAGTATCATTTTCAAATGCTCGAAAACAGTTCCATATATCACAAAATGAACTAACATGACTACATGTTCTTCTCAACCATGCACAACATTTCTCCCAAATGCACAATTACATTAGAAATCTAACCGATATATTGATTTCCAAAATCATAGTTTCTCAAATCATCAATCTGTCCCAATTCTGTCACCTCATACTATAACGTATAATATCCTGCTGAATCTCAATGCATGTCAACTTAAATTGGTAATAATTCTCAATGCAATTCAAAAATCCAAATACTTATAGATCGTGAAGCCGACGATTCCCCGTGATACTGGCACATGTCTCAACTCTAGAAAATACTCGACACAGATATTTTCAAAACACACATTTTTCAAACTCAGTACAATTCGAGAACACAATACATCACTATCCGAAGAAACACGTTAATACTATTTGGAAAAGTTTATAACAAGCCCAGTACTACACTGGCAAATCGCATAATGCATAAGCCCGAGTGAACAACAAAAACTCACGGCTCCAATATTTGTCAATCGACAACTCGAATGACGCGACAAAAACACGACCCAACTCGACCTGACTGCCTAGGTTTTCTCAACCTAAGCTCCGATACCATATTTTGTAACACCCAGTTTAGGGAATATTACGGTAGTGGGCCAGAGTTGGAACCCACAAGGCTAAAGGAAATTTTCGCAAACATTTACAAATGCCCAAGAGGCCAACGACGGTACTATCTTTAAAACATTTGAAGACTATATAAAATCTATTTATCAAAACCGTCATAAAATCTCATTTCGAAAAGGGCAAGGCCAAACGGCCGAAACTCAATAGTTTAGAAAAAGATTTCCAAAGTAACTCAAATTACCAGAAACAAAAGGTCATTTCAAAATACTCACGCAGCGGAAAAGACAATAGTTAAAAGTACTATAGCAGCGGAAATACAACAACTGATAAGGAAACTCAATGCAAAAACATGTCCTAGCCAGTATCCTCCGGGAGCTCATCTCTCCACGACCGCTACAAGCTCGATATTTCAAGAACCTAAAAAGAAAGCCCACGACGGGGTCAGCCATAATATCCAACAATGATAACCATCACATCACATTAATAATTACATACCGATGAGAATACAAAATAAGAATACGACCAATGTAATCTTATCGTAGTAACTTTATTTACTCAAATAATTCTCGACAGAATAACTATCATCACATTTCACATCTCGTACTTGATTAACCAATAAATTCGAACATACTATCTGTATTGTACCTCAAACAATACTCAAGATTCTCAAACTATCATCACCAACCCATGATACGGAAATATACCAGTTTTGACCAATACGATCCATCGGATAGCATCATCAAATCCCAAGGCGACAACCGATTGTCCATCAAAAGACAAATACTAAAGGAAAATACGGAACATACCTCAAGATATGAAATGCCCCGACAATCATGTCAGTCAAATCCGAGGTCGGATCAATACCACACACGGACATGGTCCTAACACAAGACCTACAAATGCATACTCATATGACAACGTCAATATGCTCAAAACAATATCAACAGTGTATACTCAATGGAAATCCCATGACCCAGTGCCCTCAGCATAGGTCCCAAGATGATCCTACCAGATCAACACGAGGTGGATAACCAACGACGCGAATCCATATGATTCCATCAACACAACACTGGGTACTCCAACGATCTTGCGCCCTCAGCATAGATCCCAAGATGATCCCGTCGGACCATAACGAGGTGGAAGAACCCGTCCAATGATCCAGCACCCTCAGCATAGATCCCAAGATGATCCCGTCAGACCATAACGAGGTGGACATCTGATCCAGCGCCCTCAGCATAGATCACACGATCCCAACGGATTAACACAACATAAACAACATAAATAATACACATATGCAAATCAATATGTTCATCTACATGAACAACACATGACTCAATAACATGAACGACATTATGACAAAACAACTAGGACGACCTCATGTTCAGAAATATGAAAGACAGCCTGCATGATCAACATCATCAACACTAAACCGAAATCAAAACTAAGATACTTGTCCCGAGTCCTTCAGGAGAAATCTCGATGTCAAATCATCACCGGCGATTATCCTCAATGCTCGACGATCCAAACGCACCATGAACTATAGGTATTCATATCCTCATATTTCTCGCAATGTAACCTTGATACCCGAACATACCAATAACCGAGATAAAGCATATACATTATGATTTACCTCCTAGAATCGGAAGAACGATATACAATCCAAATACCCTGAGTTCACAATAATAATCATCGCTATATGCATTATAAACGAAATGAAACTGAAACCATTCATTAAATATTATAACTGAGCAAGTAATAACTTGCCTCGATACCGATACCACGAAGCTGCTACCGAACATATTGCCTTTGTCTACGAGCTCCTCAGCCCCGATCAAAAGCAAGACAACGGTCGTAATCCACGATCAATTATCGCAACCTAATGCAATAATCAAATGACAACACATCCGATAATAATCAACAACCGACAAAACCAACCAATCGAACTCAACGATTCAACAAAACCTCGAATAAACACAGTCAGAACAAACCAAATCAAACCATCAAGAATTCATAATCACAACACAAAAATACTGCACTGTCTGCCTACTTAGCGCACGTTAAACGCATAACGTAGCGTGCGCTAAGTTGCTCCCGTTAGCATGCGCTCGCCAGTAAGCTTAGCGTGCGCTAATGCTGTACAGTGGCATGCATTCCAAGCATCGACTAACATCTTGCGACTACGAATCCGAATGAAGGGAGACATAAATCTCCAAATCTCTTGAAGATAAACGACACCATAACTATCACAAGGATCATATCAATGTCCATATATCAATAACAACATCAACAATCAAACCGACTCGATAACAAGGATCATATCATACTTAATCTGGAATTCAACCTAGTATCATGATTCATCTCATCTAAATCGACCAATATAATTACCAAGATTCAGAAATCCATCTTAGATCGGGTTAAATGAATCAACATCCTTATAGTATGAAGAATCTTAACTAACATCCGAAACTCTTATCAAAATTCCATTGAATCTCATATAACATCATCATCTGATTATCCAACATGCTCCTCACATGTAATCATCTAAGAAAAACGAACCACCATCAAAGGGATACGCAAAATTACCTGGATTGGATGAACCAAGAATAAGAACACTTGACTCCATTCCAAGAATCATGAATAACTTGAAGAATAAGGCTTGAATCCATGCTCTCCATAGGGATGTCAACTTTATCCGTACCCGATTCTACCCGTCGGATAAACCCGAAATCGGGCCGGTTTTGGCCGAAGCCGAAATTTTATGGTCGGGTATGGGTAGGGTATGGGTATAGTATATTACCCGAATACCCGACCCGATTACCCGACCCACGTACCCATTTGAATTATATAAATATATTATTATTATATATTATACATAAATATTATATTGTATTATAAATTATATATATTATTATATAAAATATTATATTTTAAATATTTATTATACTAAATTGAATTTATTAATTACATTATATGTATATATGATATATCTTAAAAATATTTATATTCTTAAATATAGGGTATACGGGTACCCGAATACCCATTGGGTACCCGATTACCCGATTGGTAATACCCGAACCCGATCCGAATCAAATAGGGTAGGGTATGGAGGAGGCATACTCGTACCCTACCCGACCCATTGACATCCCTAGCTCTCCATCTTATTCTTGTTAAAGATCATCATCTCACCATGTTTGGGAACCTCAAGAACCTCCCAAAGCTCTCTCTATCGACTGAAGGAGAAAGAATGGACTAAATGCATCTCAAAACCCGTCTGTCCCCTTATATAGAATACATTACTAGCGTGCGCTAACATCTCATGTTTAGCGTGCGCAACAGCCTTAGCGTGCGCTAACTGACTTTGTTAGCGTGCGCTATCGCAGCCCAGAGGCTACTGCCTCGCTTCGTACATGTGCTTACGTACGTACTGCCCATGCATTAGCGTACATAACTTACACTATCTAGCGTACGCAAGTCCTTTGCCCTTAGCGTGCGCTATCTGAAGTTGACTTACTACAGTATTCACCTACCACTCGTGCCCCCACATGCCGAAAGCATCCGCGATTTCCGGGATTCCTCTGACCGATCGGGAATTAGCGTGCGCTAACCATACGGTTTAGCGTACGCCAGCCCTACATGACAAACACCCGCTGACCTTATCTGGACACGAGTCACAATTGGCTGGGTCCACTCGCCGAAAGCCAAGATTCCCTGTCGGACGATCTGATATTAGCGTACGCTAACCATCCTTGGTAGCGTGCGCTAAATGTCGATAAACATCAACCCGGGCCTACCTGTCGGCCGCCTTCCGAACCTTTCCCAGAATGCCTTACGTACGTTAATGATCCTCCTTAGCGTACATAATGCGAACCTATTAGCGTACGCTAACTTCATCACGTAGCGTGCACTACTCATACCTCGTAGCGTGCGTTAAGCATATTTCATAGCGTGCGCTAACGTGGATGTATTTAGCCATTTTCAGTTATCCTCGTCCAACATCTCAACATACCAAATACGAACATACGACATACTGAATATATACTCGACACATTATATCCTCAAGTGCAATTGTCGACCAAATACGACAATTATACCAAAACTGACATCTCAGTCCTTAATTTATTTTATCCATACTTTACAGAACCCACACTGTAAAATATAATGCGGATAAAATAATATTAAATAATAGTAGTAGAAATTCCGGATATTACATTCTACACCACTTAAAATAAGCTTCGTCCTCGAAACTTGCAATCCGTCATAAAAACAAACAAACAAACCGTTTAACCAAAAATATCCCAAAACCATCACGACAATGATTGATCATCATCATTACCGAATAACCAAAATAGCATACTTACAAATACGCAGGTCGACGATCTCCTGAGATACTAGCAAGTGACCTCATTGTACAGTCTCAATACGCTTACAATCACAGTTCCTTGAGTCTCAACAAAAATATATCATCTTCGGAAGAAAATAATCTGCCCGTGTCAAATCCTGTCTGCCTGATTACACAATTAAGTCCCAATTCCGACACAGTCAATAATGCGCGATATATCTGAGAAATAACTGCCCAAAATAACGACACGAATCCCGAAACATCAACACAAAATCTGAACGCTTGTACGATCATTAACAACGATCATCCAACAAATTTACCGAGAATATCATCGACATGATAATCTTCAATATGACCAACCAGAGGTCAAAACAAAATCGAGAATACCTTCACACGGTAAGTTCCAAAACGATAAACACAGAACCACAGAGACAGATACACGAAAGAGCAAAATTCTCAAAATGCTGAACAAATCACATACAATGGATCTCAACGAAACACAACCGATTGTTGAACGGGCCTCTCAGGCGTACGAACAACCAGTCGCAAATCGGCGAACATCCCAAATCATACATGGAGTGGGAATGACCAATCAGCACGGCTCAAAATTCAAAAGTAGTAAAATCACGCTACCACCACATCAATAGAGCCACATAGCACACATGCTCCAGTTTCACAAAATCCAAAGTTCCAAAATTACGTCTTCTGCATGGATCTACAACACGCAGCATATTTCTCTTATTCAATAAATCAACCGATCATCCCTGGATAACCAAACTACCATACTAGAGTTCGAATCTCTTTTCATCGTACCATACCAATGAAATATCCAATTCGAGAGTCTCGCTCAGAACTTCACCACGATATGCATTATGCATTAAATGCATATGTACATCAATCACATTTTCAAGACCAGTTTGAAATCATATAATCTTGTCACGAAGACAAATTTTCGAAAGTTCTTTCAAAAATTCCAAAACTCAAAAATAAATTTTCGTAAGATCACGAAATCAATTTTCGAAAAATTAACTGGCTCGCTAATGCCAAGTATTCAATAACAGTGTCCTCCGAATCCACACGATTTCAAAGTTTAAAAATGAAAACTATGCAAATGATTGACCACATTTATACCCCTGTATACAAGTCCGTCTCGTCACAAATTCCACTGACATTCGGTCAGAAAACTACACGATAGAATCCAAAATCTCAACGTATAGGCTCTAATAAAAAACTCCTTTTTCCACATATGGCTCACAACGTCAATCATTAACCCATCCTGGATCACCTCAATTATGCTATGACAAAACATCGAATAATCAATAAATCAAACACAGCGAAAGACTATCCGAGAAGTTTCATTTGAACAAGTAAACCAAAAACCTCAAAAGGCAGAAATAAAAATGATTGGTAAAGTGTTTTACAAATCTCGGGAGTTTTAGAAAATAGAAAAGCCTTTTTTTTTTTTGAAACATCAGGGTCTAAGCCCATATCTCGTTCCGCATTTCAAAAAGTAGACAACTCCTTTCGGACCCTAAGTCCTGAGTTTTAAAACTATTTCAAATTCAATTGGGTCTCGGCCCAAAAATCATTTTCTGTAAGACATTCGTGAAATGTTCATTTTGAAAAGTATCATTTTCAAATGCTCGAAAACAGTTCCATATATCACAAAATGAACTAACATGACTACATGTTCTTCTCAACCATGCACAACATTTCTCCCAAATGCACAATTCTGTTCCGAAATCTAACCGATATATTGATTTCCAAAATCATAGTTTCTCAAATCATCAATCTGTCCCAATTCTGTCACCTCATACTGTAACGTATAATATCCTGCTGAATCTCAATGCATGTCAACTTAAATTGGTTATAATTCTCAATACAATTCAAAAATCCAAATACTTACAGATCGTGAAGCCGACGATTCCCCGTGATACTGGCACATGTCTCAACTCTAGAAAATACTCGACACAGATATTTTCAAAACACACATTTTGCAAACTCAGTACAATTCGAGAACACAATACATCTCTATCCGAAGAAACACGTTAATACTATTTGGAAAAGTTTATAACAAGCCCAGTACTACACTGGCAAATCGCATAATGCATAAGCCCGAGTGAACAACAAAAACTCACGGCTCCAATATTTGTCAATCGACAACTCGAATGACGCGACAAAAACACGACCCAACTCGACCTGACTGCCTAGGTTTTCTCAACCTAAGCTCCGATACTATATTCTGTAACACACCCAGATTTAACCGGGAATATTACAGCGCTGTGGGCCCCGAGTAGGAACCCACAAGGCTAAAGGAAATTTTCGCAAATATTTACAAATGCCCAAGAGGCCAACGACGGTACTATCTTTAAAACATTTGAAGACTATATAAAATCTGTTTATCAAAACCGTCGTAAAATCTCATTTCGAAAAGGGCAAGGCCAAACGGCCAAAACTCAATAGTTTAGAAAAATATTTCCAAAGTAACTCAAATTACCAGAAAGAAAAGGTCATTTCAAAATACTCACGCAGCGGAAAAGACAATAGTTAAAAGTACTATAGCAGCGGAAATACAGCAACTGATAAGGAAACTCAATGCAAAAACATGTCCTAGCCAGTATCCTCCGGGAGCTCATCTCTCCACGACCGCTACAAGCTCGATATTTCAAGAACCTAAAAAGAAAGCCCACGACGGGGTCAGCCATAATATCCAACAATGATAACCATCACATCACATTAATAATTACATATCGATGAGAATACAAAATAAGAATACGACCAATGTAATCTTATCGTAGTAACTTTACTTACTCAAATAATTCTCGACAGAATAACTATTATCACATTTCACATCTCGTACTTGATTAACCAATAAATTCGAACATACTATCTGTATTGTACCTCAAACAATACTCAAGATTCTCAAACTATCATCACCAACCCATGATACGGAAATATACCAGTTCTGACCAATACGATCCATCGGATAGCATCATCAAATCCCAAGACGACAACCCATTGTCCATCAAAAGACAAATACCAAAGGAAAATACGGAACATACCCCAAGATATGAAATGCCACGACAATCATGTCAGTTAAATCCGAGGTCGGATCAATACCACACACGGACATGGTCCTAACACAAGACCTACAAATGCATACTCATATGACAACGTCAATATGCTCAAAACAATATCAACAGTGTATACTCAATCGAAATCCCATAACCCAGCGCCCTCAGCATAGGTCCCAAGATGATCCTACCAGATCAACACGAGGTGGATAACCAACAATATACATATACACAACAACATATGCAGAACCAACGATGTGAATCCATATGATTCCATCAACACAACACTGGGTACTCCAACGATCTAGCGCTCTCAGTATAGATCCCAAGATGATCCCGTCGGACCATAACGAGGTGGAAGAGCCTGTCCAATGATCCAGCGCCCTCAGCATAGATCCCAAGATGATCCTGTCGGACCATAACGAGGTGGACATCTGGTCCAGCGCCCTCAGCATAGGTCACACGATCCCAACGGATCAACACAACATAAACAATACACATATGCAAATCAATATGTTCATCTACATGAACAACACATGGCTCAATAACATGAACGACATTATGACAAAAAAACTAGGACGACCTCATGTTCAGCAATATGAAAGACAACCTGCATAATAAACATCATCAACACTAAACCGAAATCAAAACTAAGATACTTGTCCCGAGTCCTTCAGGAGCAATCTCGATGTCAAATGATCACAGGCGATTATCCTCAATGCTTGACGATCCAAACGCACCATGAACTATAGGTATTCATATCCTCATATGTCTCGCAACGTAACCTTGATACCCAAACATACCAATAACCGAGATAAAGCATATACATTATGATTTACCTCCCAGAAGCAGAAGAACGATATACAATCCAAATACCCCGAGTTCACAATAATAATCATCGCTATATGCATTATAAACGAAATGAAACTGAAACCATTCATTAATTATTATAACTGAGCAAGTAATAACTTGCCTCGATACCGATACCACGAAGCTGCTACCGAACACATTGCCTTTGTCTACGAGCTCCTCAGCCCCGATCAAAAGCAACACAATGGTCGTAATCCACGATCAATTATCGCAACCTAATCCAATAATCAAATGACAACACATCCAATAATAATCAACAACCGACAAAACCAACCAATCGAACTCAACGGTTCAATAAAACCTCGAATAAACACAGTCAGAACAAACCAAATCAAACCATCACGAATTCATAATCACAACACAAAAAAACTGCACTGTCTGCCTACTTAGCCCACGTTAAACGCATAACGTAGCGTGTGCTAAGTTGCTCCCGTTAGCATGCGCTAGCCAGTAAGCTTAGCGTGCGCTAATGTTGTACAGTGGCATGCATTCCAAGCATCGACTAACATCTTGCGACTACGAATTCGAATGAAGGGAGACATAAATCTCCATACGATTATCTGCATATGATTTCTGTCGACTCTGAGCTGTCAACATACGACTCCTGATCAAAGCTACCTCCTCCCGGGCGGCTATAAGCATAACGGGCTCGGTGCCGATTGATTCTGATAGGTCGTCCCAACACAACGGAGATCGACAATGACGACCGTACAAGGCCTCGTAAGGTGCCATCTTAATCGAAGCATGCCAACTTTTATTGTACGTGAACTCAATCAACGGTAATTGGGCTTCCCAATCGTCTTTCCAATCGAGGACGCATGCCCTCAACATGTCCTCCAATGTCTAAATAGTCCTCTCTGATTGTCCGTCGGATTGAGGATGAAAAACGGTACTGAGATTAAGCTGAGTTCTCATAGCACGATGAACTAATTTTCAAAAATGAGACACAAATTGTCCGTGACGATCGGAAACGATACTCTTAGGAGTACCATGCAGTCTCACTATCTCCTTGATCAACAACTGGGCCAGTCTCTCGGGACCCCACATATCCTTAATCTCAAGGAACTGAGCCGATTGTCAAACGGTCCACAATTACCCAGATCGACGACTCGTCAGCAAACTCGTGATGAAATCCATCGAAATGTCTTCCCACTTCCACTCTGGAATAGGGAGAGGTTTCAGCATACCCGCCGGTCGCTGATGTTCAATCTTGACTTGCTGACAGGTTAAGCATCTCGAAACAAATTCTGCGACTTCCCGCTTCATATTACTCCACCAGTAATTTTGTTTCAAGTCCTTGTACATCTTACTAGACCCCAGATGAATGGAATAAGGTGTAGCATGAGCTTCTCTCAAAATCGAGTTTTTTAACTCATCGCTCGCCGGCACGCACAACCGATTCTTAAATCTCAAAAGTCTATCCTCGTGGACCACGAATCCAGGGGCTTTCCCCTGAGCCACATCCTCACGGATACGCAACAATGATGGGTCTGAACCCTGATTTTCTCTGATTGCCTCCTCAAGTGGTGATGAAATCTCTAACATGCAAAGTTGCCCTTGCACTCACTGAAGCCAGACCTCGACCTCGGGTCTAAGGAATTCCTGTTGAAGCTCCTTCTGAACTGTTAAACGAGCAAGCATTTTCTCCTGAACGGACTGACGACTCAAGGCATCGGCAACCACGTTCGCCTTACCCGGGTGGTACAGGATCTCGATATCATAATCTTTGATTAGTTCTAACCACCGCCTCTGTCGCATATTTAACTCCTTCTGAGTAAATGTATACTTCAAACTCTTGTGATTGGTGAAAATCTGACAGGTGACGCCAAATCTTCAATGCGAAGACCACGGCTGCTAGCTCCAGGTCGTGGGTCGGGTAATTAACCTCGTAAGGTCGCAATTGCCGTGAAGCATAGGCAATAACCTTCCCATTCTGCATTAATACACATCCGAGACTGTGTCCGGACGCGTCACTATAAACCACGAATCCTTCCGTCCCTTGTGGCAAGGAAAGTATAGGTGCTGAAATTAACCGGCTCTTGAGTTCCTCAAAACTCCGCGGACACGCGTCGGACCACGTGTATTTCTTATCCTTTCGCAAAAGGTTCGTCATTGGATGAGCGATTTTAGAAAATCCTTCCACAAACCGCCGATAATAACCGGCTAATCCGAGAAAGCTTCGGATTTCCTTAACATTCTTCGAAGGTAACCAATCTTGAATAGCCTCCGTCTTCTGAGGATCAACACGCACTCCGTCTGATGAAATTACATGTCCGAGAAACGACACTTCGGACATCCAGAACTCACATTTGGAAAACTTTCCCTAGAGTTGCTCTCTTCTCAACACGTCGAGAGCCTGATGAAGGTGAAACTCGTGTTCTTCCTGGTCATGAGAATAAATTAAAATATCATCACTGAAGACAACCACAAACTGGTCCCAAAAGTCGATGAAAACCCGATTCATTGATTCCATGAATACTGCAGATGCATTAGGTAATCCAAACGGCATTACCACGAACTTATAATGACCATAGCGTGTTTGAAATGCCGTCCTCGCGATATTCGACTCTCAATTTTGCAACTGATGATATCCATATCTTAAGTCGATCTTGGAAAAAATACTGAAGTTCCCTGAAGTTGATCTAAGAGATCATCAATACGGGGTAGAGGATACTAATCTTGATCATCACCCTGTTCAACTCCTGATAATTAATACACACACGAGACGAACCATCCTTCTCCTTGATAGATCACACTGGTGCTCCCCACGGGGGCGCACTCGGTCGGAGATAACTATCCTCGAACTATTCCTCAAGTTGAATCTTCAACTCCTGCATTTTGGTCGGGGCCATCCGATATGGTGCCTTCGATAACGGGGATGTACCGGGCTCCAACTCACTCCTGAATTCCACATCTCTCTGTGGAGGCAAACCAGGTAACTCGTCTGGGAATACATCGTCAATCGATGACAATGATACCACGAATGATTGAACATCTTGATTGCCCTAGAACGATCAATCGATGAAAATGATATAAGGAATGATTGAAATCACTCGATTTCCTTAGAACGGCCAATCGATGAAAATGATACAATGAATGGTTAAACAACTCGATTGCCTTAGAACGGCCAATCGATGAAAATGATACAATGAATGATTGAACACCTCTATTGAGAAATTTCTCTGCTCCCACCATATTAATAATTCTTTTGGAACAACGGGGATTACCTCCCTGAAATACCTACTCATCTCCAATGACTGAAATGATAGTGACCAAACGCTTACGATTACTGAGGATGGTATCATGACGATCCATCTAATTAACACCCAATATTACATCGTCCTTAGGTAAGTCCACCACGATTAGGTCCACCAACCAATCGCGGTCATAAAGCTTAATTCGGTATGATTTCCGAAAATTCCTCCATCGTCAGGTAGACCGATGGTATGAGGTCCACAAGCAATAGGACTATCCAAATTAAGTCTATTCAAACATGATTCGGAAATGAATGAATGCGATGCACCAGTATCAAAAAGGGTACACACAGGTTGAGATAAAATGCGAGTATACCTGAGGTCATTCGGGCCACCGGATCGTCGGTCCTCTTCATCACGTGATTCCGGGACTTGCCGGCCCCCGAACCGGACGCTCCCGTCTAATAAATATGAGCTCCGCCTTTATTCTCTTCCATCGTCTTAAGCAGCCTGACAGCTTGATCGGTCGAATCGTTGATTGCTTCGGGGCCTGAGATGCCGCCGGAGCCGACTTGGAGTCCTTTCGGCAAAAACGGGCCTTATGCCCAAAAATCCCACAATTATGGCACGTGGTAGACGGTTTCAGACACTTAGTGCTGTAATGACCCGGCGCTCCACAGTTGAAACAGGTGATGGCCGAACTGGCCGCTCGGGTCTGAGATCCCGCACAATTATGCGCCGTAGGAGGTCGCTCAGAAATGTTAGGGCCCGCACGAGGCTTCTTGAAGGTTGACTAACCGCCTTCGGACTGATTACGCTTCGTTGATTTCTTGCTGACAGATAAAGGTTGTTGCTCAGCAATTTCCTTAGCAGCAGGCTCATACGGGAGAGTTCTCTCAATTAATTCGGCCAGAGTGGCGCAATGATGATTAAGCAATTGTATATGGGTCATCATGACCTGCATAAAAGTGAGTGGATCAACCCGAACATCTTCCGATCGAGCAGAGTCCTGGGTACGGTTTCCCGACAGTGAGTGATTATTCCCCGGGTTCCGGCCCGCACCGCGGCCTCTCCCCGTGCATCCCCTGATAGCTCTCTCCATACTGAAGTAGGAAGGTCGCATGATAATCATAGATCTCGTATGAGTACCGCATTATGATTTACGTCATGAAATGATGAAAATGAGCATACGCGCTCTAACACAGTGATTACATGAATGATTAACTGAGGTGACATGATTATCTGATGAAATTCTTGAAATGATTATCTTGAACAAATTAACAAGATTAATGATATGATCTTCCAGATCAACAACTGAGTAATGAAATGAAATGAGTGATTAATGAGTTAACATGATCGTCCTGATCATAATGAATGATGATGTTTAAGGATTGTTAAATGATGAATGATGAATGAATGATTATTGCCAGGAATTATACCATGGCGTTAGAAGTCTTACAGTTCTTTCGGTCTGATTGGCTCGGCATTTGCACAGGTCACACGTGATGCGAAAGTCCAATGATACTAGTCTGATGACGATGATTTCAAATGAGACATGACTCGGGAGGTAGTATTCAAAACCACGCTCTGATACCAACTCTGTAACACCCCAAATTAGGCGGATATTACAATGCCGTGGATCCCTGACTGGGACACACCAGGCGAATGAAAACTGATGAATTAAATAATATAATTGTAGTACCGAACCACATTATATTACCAACTACTCCGATGAGGAGTTTAGTACAACACACCAGGACAATACCGAATACTAGTATATTTTATATGAAGATAAAATACACAACGCTGAATGAAACAGAGTATCCAAATGAAAATCTGCAGCGAAAAATAAATGACAACAACATGAATGACTGAAAAGATCGGGGCCCCCTACTAGTATCACTGGGACTCCTCGCCGTCAATGTTCTATTCCCGTGCTTTTGCCTTGCCATGACCTGAAAACAAAATCCCCGGTAGGAGTCGATTACCTGAACAACAATCCTCAAGGATTGAAAATACACAATCATGATATATCTTTAGTTATGAAAATATCCTTAGTTATGAATTACGCTGAAGAGGAGTATCATAGTACGCCCGTAATGTTCTGTGCAAGTGTACAAGACGGATGACCGGACACACCCGGCCTTGTACCTAATTAGTCTCTCGGAGGTAATCGTTACCGTGTGCACAGTCCAATGTATCGATCCCAATACATGACCATCGCCTGCTCGACTAAAAATTCCACACATCCGCACCCGGCCACGCAATATGAACCCAGAAGGTCATATGAACGAGAATGACCAAAATGAATATCAATGAATAATAATCCGACAAGGTCAAGAATGACTCACCGAGATGAAAATGATAGTGAAGTGAATGATAGTTCAATGAAATGATTGGAACCGTCGTTCCTCGTGAATGAAGTGATTATTCGACAATTACAAGTCTCAATACGATTAATACAATGATGAATGAGTTATGATTATGAATGAACAACAACAAAAGGAATGCATATCCTTTTAACCGAGTAAGAATTAACTTACTCAATACCGATGAAGAATGTCCTTCCACGAACAAACGTCCTAAATGAAATGTCGGTCGCTCGAACAACCTTGAATAACACAATTACCAACAATCCGCTCAATATACGAATCAAAGACGATTATAACGAACTCAAAACGTCGATACGACTAAACCAAGTTCATTGGGGCACTATAACGAATACGTTGCGGCCAATCTTCGATTGTTAACAACCAAACCTCAATTATACCAATATCAAAACTCCAAGAAGTGTTTCAAACCAACAAAACATCTTCCAAATGATCAATAATCCAAAATGAATATCCAAATTCGTGATTACAACAACAATTAATCGAAAACCCCCAAATCCAACTCAATATTCAAAGTGTTCTTGAATAATCCTTCAATAATGCATTGAATCTATATACAAACTCATAATCATATGAATATCCCTCCATATAACATGATTATAACGTCCAAAACATCATATCCCAATACAAAATCGAAATCCAAGATGTTGAAAAAATTACCTCTTGAAGATCCAACCACTTCGATCCGATAAACACGAGTTAAATCGAGTATCCAAGCTTCCCAAATGAATGAAGATGATGAAAATCCAACACTCAAGTGATTGATGATGGAAAATCCCTCCCTCAAGTTCTCTCTTTCGGAACAAAGTGAAGAAAAGGATGAAAATGATGAAAAAGTCCCAGCCAACTCCTTATAAACTGTCGGAATTTACGGCCGTAACTCGGCCTTCTTACGGCCGTAACATCCCAGGTCAACGGCCTTACGGCCGTAACCGGCAAACTCGTACGGCCGTAACTCGGCTTCATCCAGAAACCTGCCGACAGCCTTACGGCTGTATCCGCTCCTGACTTACGGGCGTAACTCGCCCTCGTCTTAAACACCTGCCGACATCCTTACGGCCGTACCCGTACACCTTACGGGCGTAACTCGGACGATACGGCCGTATCCGGCCAAACATACGGGCGTAAGCCTCCTTCGTCAAAAATGACCAGGCACCCTGCCTGTAACGTACGACCATATTCGGCCAAGCCTTACGGCCGTACCTTCCTCGTCTTACGGCCGTATTCCGCAAACCTTACGGCCGTAAGTCCCTCCCGTCCGACAAAACTTGAAATATATGAATACCACTTACGGCTGTATCCTACCCTTCTTACGGCCGTAACTCGCCTTCGGCCAAAAATGCCTGGGCAGCCTGCTGGACACGTACGGCCGTAACCGGCCAAGCCTTACGGCCGTACCTGCTCAACTTACGGCCGTATTCCGAAACCTTACGGCCATAAGTCCCGTTCGTCCAAAATGGCCTGAAATCAACGAACACTTGTTACGGCTATAACCTACAATCCTTACGGCCGTAACTCGTTGCTGGACAAGGTGAAAAAATCCGATAACTCCGATTCCTTGCTACGACTGATGAATGATCCGACATATCATACGAATGTGAAAGTGAACAAGTCCAACACATGCCAAAGATGATACTCCCAGTACAAGACTACCAATCGAGATGAAAATGATAATACTCCCATCTCGATCTATAAACGGAGATGAAATGACGATCGGTAATTGATATACAGTTACAACATGCCAACATGAACGCAAATGAATGAATCATGAATGATGAGTGATTATTAATGAGTGAAAATCACTGAGTGACAATTACAGACTGATAATTACTAAATGATAATGAATGAATTACAACTGGGTATTACAGGACCCTAGATGGTCGGCACCACTCCTAGTTTGGTAACAAACTTGTTGATCCATATGGCTTCCTCAGCTGCATCCGATGCTGCCAGGTACTTAGCTTCTGTAATAGAATCAGCAACCGTGCTTTGCTTGGAACTCTTCCAACTCACAGCACCTCCATTCAATACAAACACATAACCAGTTTGCGATTTGAAATTGTCTCTGTCGGTTTCGAAACTTGCATCGGCGTAACCTCTTATGGCCAGCTCGTTTCCCACCCCTCCATAAACTAGGAAGTCATCCTTAGTTCTTCTCAAGTACTTTAGGATGGTTTTCACTGTTGTCCAGTGACTTTCACCTAGATTCGATTGGTATCGACTTGTCATGCTAAGGGCAAACGATACATCTAGTCGAGTACAAACCATGGCATACATGATCGATCCAATGGCCAAAGCATATGGTATCTTGCTCATGCGGGCTCGCTCATCAGGAGTCGAAGGACTCTGAGTCTCACTCAGATGAATGCCATGTGACATTGGCAAGAGTCCTCTCTTGGAGTCTTGCATATTGAACCTCTTCAATATTTTATTAATGTAGGTACATTGACTCAGACAAATCAATCTCTTTGATCTATCTCTATAGATCTTTATCCCAAGAATGTAAGCAGCTTCTCCTAAGTCTTTCATTGAGAAACAACTTCCCAACCAAGTCTTGACTGTCTGCAAGGTGGGAATGTCATTTCCAATGAGTAATATGTCATCTACATATAATACTAAGAAAACAACTATTCTCCCACTAACCTTCTTGTACACACATGGTTCATCTTCATTTTGAATGAACCCAAACTCTTTGACAGTTTCATCAAAACGAAGATTCCATCTCTGAGAAGCCTGCTTTAACCCATAAATGGATCTTTGAAGCTTGCAAACCTTTTTAGAATTTTCTGGATGAACAAAACCTTCAAGTTGTGTCATGTTCACATCCTCGAGTAAGTTTCCATTAAGGAATGCTGTTTTGACATCCATTTGCCATATTTCATAATCATAGTATGCGGAAATGGCAAATAAAATTCTAATTGATTTAAGCATGACTACTGGCGAAAAGGTCTCATCATAGTCAACACCATGAATCTGCCTATAACCTTTTGCCACTAGTCTATCTTTATAGGCTTGTAGATTATCATCCATGTCTTTCTTCATTTTATAGACCCATTTGCACCCAATGGTTTTAACACCGTCAGGTGGATCTATCAAGTTCCAAACTTGATTGTCATACATGGACTGCATCTCTGACTTCATGGCTTCTAGCCATTCCTCGGATTCTGGTCCTGAAGCAGCTTCTGTATAGCTACTAGGCTCATCATCTATGAGCTATGCATCATCATCCTCTATTACAAGAAAACCATATCTCTCAGGTTCACGTCGCATCCTATCAGATATGCAAGGGACTTGTGTGCTTTGAACGGGGTCTTCAACTGATTGTTGAGCCTGTTCGATTTCCATCGGTGGAGCAATGTCTTCTTATTGTTCTCGAGTTTCCTCGAGAATTACTCTTCTCCCATTGTCTCTTTTGGAAATAAATTCCCTTTCTAAGAATACAACATTTCGAGCAACAAACACTTTGTTCTTAGCGGGCTTATAAAGGTAATATCCCTTAGTTTCCTTAGGATATACCACAAATAAACATCTTTCAGATCTGACTGCCAGTTTGTCAAACCCTTGGCGTCTTACGAACGCTTCGCAACCCCATATCTTTAGAAAAGACAAGTTTGGTCTCTTACCAGCCCATTTCTCAAATGGTGTCTTTTCAACTGCTTTAGATGGAACACGGTTAAGGGTGAATGCTGCTGTTTCTAAGGCGTGGACCCAAAATGATAATGGAAGCTCTGTTTGACTCATCATTGATCAAACCATATCTAATAAAGTTCGATTCCTCCTCTCGTACACTCCGTTATGCTGAGGTGTTCCAGGAAGAGTAAGTTGCGAAACAATTCCACAACTCCTAAGATAATCATCGAATTCTTAGCTCAAGTATTCGCCACCTCAATCCGATCGAAAGGCTTTAATTGTCTTGCCAAGTTGATTCTGTACTTCATTCTGGAATATTTTTAACATTTCAAAAGATTCATGTTTATACTTCATAAGATAAACATATCCATATCAGCTAAAATCATCGGTAAATGTAATGAAGTATTGGTTATCCGCCTCTGACATGAGTGCTAAAAGGTCCGCATACATCAGTATGTATTAGGCCTAATATATCACTAACCCTTTCTCCATGACCAGTGAAAGGATTCTTCGTTATCTTGCCTAACAAACAAGATTCGCATGTCCCATATGATTCATAGTCAAAAGAGTCTAAAAGTCCATCATTATGGAGCTTAGAAATGCATTTCTCGTTTATGTGACCAAGTCGACAATGCCATAAGTAAGTCGGATTAGAATCATTGAGCTTAGGTTTCTTGGATGCAATGTTATAGACTTTCAAAGTGTCAGACTCATCTAGATCAATATTGTAAAGGCCCGTATATAACTTTGCAGTACCATAAAGTAAGTCATCAAAGAAAATACGAATAATCTTATTCTTAATAAGAAAACTGTAACCTTCACAATCTAATGTAGAAACTGAAATAATATTCCTATTCATAGCAGGAACATAATAGCAATTATTCAAAACTAACAAAAGCCCGTTGGGTAAAACTAGATCATAAGTTCCTACGGCTAGTGCAACAACTCTTGCTCCATTGCCGACTCTTAGATCAACTTCCCCTTTCTTCAGTTCTCTACTGCTTCTCAACCCCTGCACATTTGCACAAATGTGAGATCCACATCCAGTATCTAATACCCAGGAGTTAGAAGTAGATAAGTTAACTTCTATAACACATATACCTGTGGCAGTCTCACTGCCCTTGGTACGCTTTAGCTCTTCTAAGTAAATCTTGTAATTTCTTTTCCAGTGTCCCGGTTTATTGCACTGATGGCAATTTCCATCTTTGGGAGCTCTAGCCTTGAAAGATGGCTTATCAGAGTCTTTAGATTTGGCAACTTTTGCCTTACCCTTGCCCTTGCCTTTGTTCTTAAAGGACTTTCCTTTGCTGACCATCATCACATGGCTTGGTTTCTTCTTAATATTCTGCTTAGCCATTTTAAGCATCCCATGCAGCTCAGTAATGGACTTCTCCATCTCATTCATATTATAGTTCATAATGAAATGACCGGAACTTTCGGGCAATGAGTTTAGGATCACATCCGTGGAGTGCTCCTTAGAAAGTGGAAAACCAAGCCTTTCAAGATGATCAATATATCCTTTCATCTTGAGCACATGAGCGCTGACAGATGTCCCCTCAACCATCTTGTAAGCATATAAGGCTTGAAAGGTCTCATACCTCTTTTGCCTAGCATGCTTCGAGAAAGTTTCCTTGAGATGAGCATTTAGCTCATAAGCTTCCATTTCCTCCAGATTCTTCTGAAGTTCTAGACAAATGGTGGCCAAGATAAGACCACCGACATCAATGGAATCATCACAATGTTTCTTCTATTTGTCTTTTGTTGCTTTGTTTGCATTGTCAGCTGGCTCATCGGGAATTTCTTCCTCAAGAACATACAACTTTTTTTCTTGCTTGAGAACTATTCTCAAGCTCCGGATCCAATCCAGATAGTTGCTGCCATTTTCTTTGAGCTTGTCCTTCTCAAGGACAGATCGCAGTGAAATGGTGGATGTGTTGTTTGATGCCATTCTACAAAATTCAATATACAAAATATTTAGTCACATTATTTTATTTCTCGAAAAATACTCCCACTAAAACAAAGTACCCTCATTTACAACATTTGTAATTTTAGTGGGCTAAGATCCCATTTCACACAATCCTAAACTCAGCTTTGGTATGACGCCTAGAATTGAGCTACTTTAGGTGGATAACTCTTTATCAGTTACATCATATGTAACTCTTAGATTATATCATGGGATTTGGCATCGTATGCCCAATCATGTTATAATCCCATCTAATGCCTTAAGGTTCAAAACTATTTTGATTTCCAAATTCATTAAACGTATAGGTATCACCATTACCTATCCTACCTTACTAAAATAATCCGAGCGTCCAGCTTTGGCATGACCCACTCATGATGATCGAAGTCTTGATAGGTGTTTTTCAAATGAACGGCATTTTATAATTTTAACGAGGGATTTTTATCCTTTGTTAATGTCTATGTTTGCCAACATACATCTAAACATACATAGCATCACATACATGCATAAATTTAAACATACATCGCATCACATGACAATAATAGCATAGGACCGTGTATAGCATGACCATAATTCCTAACGTGATTTCCATGAGCCAACGTGAAAATCACAAGGGTCAATCTAAAAGGTTGCAATTGGTCTTCATTGATCTTCCCAACTCCTTGGAACGTCATACGCGATCAATTTGCTCCTCGAGTCCGTCCTTCTCGTCCTTCTTGTCTTCATTACATTAATGAAATTTAATACTACACTAGTAAATTTACAAGAAGTGCAAACGACACGCAGGCCGTAAAATAATAAACAATTTAAATAGACGACTCGCAGGCCATAAAACCAATTATAATTAAACGACACGCAGGCCGTAAAACCAACCCATAAGGAAATCAATTATCCAATCACATTGGTCAATTTATGTTCATGCCATACACCATACACAGACCATAAATAATTATCAAATAATTAATAAAGCATGTAATATACTAAATAATCAATCTGTCTGACAATCAGACAACAAATTAAAACTGTGTAAAACATTAGCAATCTGGATCCCTTGCCCATATGGCCGAGCGCGCATCTCCCCTCACGGCCACGCGGGTTCAAATCCCGCCGGCCACAAAAATGCATTTTCAAACATTTATTTTGATTTTATAAACAGGTGATTAATAGAGTAGCAGTGAACATGACTCACAAATATGTGCTCCAGTGAGATGGTCCGGGCGCTGCCCTGGGGCTAAACTAGCGCGGGATCGAATCCCTTCAGGCGCGTATATATTTTGTAATTTTAACGCAGCCCGCGGGTCCTGGTCTGACCCGGACCCAACCCGAACCTAACCGAATTGATGTACTGTTCCAGAACAGTTCTGGACAGCAGTTTATGCGAAAAACAATCCAAAAAATTATTTTTTGACGATCCAATTTAATCAGATTAAACCAGAAAAAATATTTTATAAAATATATATTTCATAAACATAATTAAGAACATAATTTACACATAAACATGTTCTACATAAACAATTAAATTACTTGCAAGTTGGCTCCGATACCACTGTTGGGTTTTCTATGCATCGAATACAAAATAATCGGAGTAAAAACACAGCGGGATAATAAATATGAAAACCCAATTTATGATATCATGCAGTAATTTAATTGTTTGATTAAAGGGTTAATCGAATTACCTTAATCCGATTGAACAATTCTAGATCCGGACTAGAAGCAGATGAATATCTCCTTCCTCTTTTGGTGATCCACACACGAACAATTCCACAAGCCGGATTGCTAGATCTTTACGAATAATATTGATAAATAGTACAACACAAATTCCTTACTAGAAGGATTGTACTATTGATCAAGATCAACTAAGGGAAGAGGATTAGACGACCGGCTTCGTTCTCCTACAGTAGGAAGTAGAGGGCCGATTTCTCTTGTTCTTGAAGGGGGCGATTTTTTTTAGGTTTTTTTTTATGACAACTCCTTGTCATGGATATCTTATTTATACTAAGTAATCCCTAGATTCAAGAATCTAGTATTTGCTTAGTTACCCCTCATCTTATTAAATGATACAATATATATAATATCTAATATTATATATTACTTATTATTTAATCTCCTCATAAATACAATATCCAATATTATATTTATTATTTCCAGTTGATATTTATTCCTGCTTGTCTATAATTGTCGTACGTGCGACCCAAAAAGCTTATATTATGTTGGCAATTATTTAATACCTTATTAAATAATAAATCATAAGCGGCCTCTAGCAAGACATTATGATTACCCAGATAATATAAGTTAATAGTCCATTAAACCTTTTAATGTGTCAAATCTCTTTGTCACGTGATATCATATTTGAACTAAGTCATGGAGTCTGTCATACTTATTTATGTTCAAATGCTTTCTCGATCTTAAGTAGACTGATTGAATCAAATGACTCTTCATTTGAGCATGGCCATGCATTTCCTTCAGTCCTACTTATCGAGGGCCCCAGCAGATATCTCTCTCACTTAAGAGGGGGACAAATCTCCATCTTGATTATTCATTGCCCTCTACATGACTCCCACTAATCCCGATCGCTAACCTTTATGATCACCATGTTTCAGATGACGTTGGATTACGTCTAGGCATAGCAGTTATCATGTTGGATTCTATGATAATCTCAGGTTGAAGGATTTATTGACATACTGTTATATTGAGATTCACTTATGACATTTCCATACAATGATCTCAATGCGGGTCTGTCCAGTATTGGTTCTCCAACCAATACCCATAAGATTGATCCGTACCATATGCATAATCATCCGATGATTATCAATCAAACTTATACTAGTATATTAATCACTTGAGTCTCTAATCAACGCAATTGTACCAGAGACATTTGAATAATCTTATTATTCGATTATTATAATATTAAAACATGCACACATTATAATAATCAATGAGAAATAAATGATATCAAATAAATTTATTTATATGTGACATTTACAAATCTAGGCACATCGAATGTCCTAGGGCACTTATCCTAACACGAGGTACTCAAACCATTTTTGGGGCGATTTGTAGTTGTGTATTTAGATGATATTTTGGTGTATAGTCGGTCGTTGGAAGAACATTTCGGACACTTGCGACAAGTATTCGAGACTCTTAGAGCCCAAGAGCTCTATGAAAAAAAAGAAAAGTGCGCATTTCTTGTCGAGAGTATAATTTTCCTTGGCTACGTTGTTTCGAAGGCTGGAGTATCGGTTGACCAAAATAAGATCGAAGCGATTAAGTCTTGGCCTACTCCTTAAACCGTGATAGAAGCTAGGTCATTTCACGGTCTTGCTTCATTCTATTGGAGGTTTATTCGAGATTTTAGCACAATTTCGAGTCCGATAATGGAATGTTTGAAGAAGGGTCCGTTTGTATGGAACGGGGCTGCCCAAGGAGCATTTGAAAAATTGAAGGCAAAATTATGTGAGGCACCTATTTTTTTATTACCCGATTTTACACAACCTTTCGAAGTGGAGTGCGATGCTAGCGAAGTTGGCATTGGAGCGTTTTTACTCAAGCCAAACGACCTATTGCGTATTTTCGGAGAAATGAGTGGTGCTCGGATCAATTATTGCACTTAAGACAAGGAGTTCTATGTCATTGTGAGAGCTCTTGATCATTGGAATCACTATCTTCATCCAAAGCATTTTATTTTGCATTCAGACCACGAATCGTTGAAATATATTAACGGGCAGCAAAAGTTAAATCCACGGCATGCTAAGTGGATAGAGTTCTTGCAATCATTCCACTTTTCATCAAAGTATAAGGACGGTAAAAGCAACGTGGTGGCGGATGCGTTAGCAAGGTGATACGTTTTACTCTCTACACTTGATGTTCGTTTACTTGGATTTGAGATGTTGAAGGATTATTATGTTGATGACGCTGATTTCAGAGAAACCTTTATCCTATGAAAATCTAGTCCGTTCGGAGAATATATGATACAAGGCGGATTTCTCTTTAGGGGAAATCGACTTTGCTTGCCCAAACATGCGGTTCGGGAACTATTGATTCGTGAGGCTCACGGAGGAGGCTTAGCCGGACACTTTGGCATGGCTAAAACCGTGGAGGTGCTTAAAGAACATTTTCATTGGCCCAAAATGCAAGGGGATGTTAATGATGTCATTAGTAAGTGCGTGACATGTCATATGGCGAAAAGCTCGTCCAAACCCAGTTTGTATATGCCTCTACTGATTCCGAAAAGACCATGGGAGGATGTTTCGATGGATTTTATCGTTGCTTTGCCTCGTACTCAACGAGGTAAGGATGCTATTATGGTTGTCGTTGACCGTTTCTCAAAGATGGTTCATTTTGTAGCTTGTCATAAAACCGACGATGCAAGTAATGTAGCGGACCTATATTTTCGAGAAGTGGTTCGTTTGCATGGAATACCGAAGACTATTGTTTCGGATTGGGATTCTAAGTTTCTTAGGTAGTTTTGGAACACATTATGGAGAAAGGTAGGGACCAAACTCTTATTTAGTACTTCGCGTCATCCCCAAACGGACGAACAGACCGAGGTAACTAATCGAACTTTGGGGACTTCGCTACGTGGTCTCATAAGCAAAACACAGAAGGATTGGGATCTAAAACTTGCACATGCGGAATTTGCCTACAACCGATCCCCTTCTCATGCCACAGCTCACTCACCTTTTGAAATCGTTTATGGTTTGAATCCGTATATGCCGCTATACTTGATTCCCTTGCTGAGCGATGAGTTAGTTCTCAAAGACACGGAGTCGAAACTTAAATCCATGATGAGGCTGCACGAGCAAATATGTAATCGGATTAAGGAAATTAATGAGGCCTACAAATGGAAGTCTAACAAACAACGAAAACCGAGACTATTTGAAATTGGCGACTTGGTTTGGGTGCATTTGAGAAAGGAATGATTTTCGGGGAAACGCAAGAATAAACTTATGCCGCGAGCCAAGGGTCCTTACAAGATAGTTGCAAAAATAAACAATAACGCGTACAAGGTAGAACTTCGGGTGATTATGGGGTACACGCTACTTTTAACATAGGTGATTTATCTCCATATCTCAATGATGATGGGATTGCGGAATTGAGGACAATTCCTTTTAAAGAAGGAGGGAATGATACGAAAGCGACTGATCCAGGTGAAGAAGACGAAGTAAAGATCGACCTAAAGTACCTTGAACATACACCTACGTACTTAGGCGAGAAAACAGATACGAAACTTGGAGTAACTTTGGTGATCGGACTTGGAATAACTTAGACGTGTCGATATGTATACGTAGTACGCACCATGCATACTAATCGGTCCAAATTCACACACGTTCGGCCGATCCTCACCAACATCACAAAGATTTGTCATCATATTTTTTCTTTATGTCAAAATCTTGATAAAGATCATGTCCAAGATTCCCCTTGACAACCTCCCTTGTTCGGCCGCCCCCTATGATGATCTTCAAAGATTTTTTTTAAGTCTTGACAACTACACCATGTTCGGCCACCCCTTTGAGAAGATCATGTCGAAGATTCCCCTTGACAACTACACCATGATCTTCAAAGATTTCTTTGAGGATCTCTCCACATATGTTTCGGCCGCCCCCCTCCCTTTGACACATGAGTGTCATTTTTTCTAGTCAAGATTAATACTTTATTGGATTTGCCATGTATTTGTTAGATTTTGGTCTTTTATTTTCAAGTTGTGTAATCTCTATTTAAATAGCCATTTACGGCTTGTTGAACAATATCATTGAAGAAATAAAAAAATACTCTTGTATTCATTGTTGGACGAGTTCCTACGAAACTCTGATTATTATTCGACGCATTTTCAAGTTTTAATCCGATCGATTCTCAATAGGTCTTGGAAAGAAATCACTTTATCGAGTTATAGGTCTAATTTGATAAAAACCTTGTACTTATTTTTATTTGGCCGAATTGCCCTACTTTCGAACGATTTTGACGTTGTGTTCTATACATCAAATAATTATCCGTGTTCTAAATTCTTAAAATACACTTCCGTTGCGTTGCATGCGAATTACGCTTACGAACGTTAATTCGTATCATAAACTATGGCCGAAAGTTGTCAACATTACGTACCCTGCCTGATGTCTTCATAACGTACGTTACATACCCAACATAACATACGCTAAGTCTGTACGTTAGCGTACGTAAGCTCCAAAGCCTAACGTACTCTAAGCATGTATTTGACAGTTCTCTTCTCTAATCAGACGATTGTCTCACCTGATGATATAATGTACGTAATGCATGATGCTTAACGTACATTATACTCATAAATACATTTCTCATGCGAAATTGAATGATCATACGGTGTTTGACGTCTTCGAATTCAAGGGATAAACATGTCATCACAACGCCATATTCCGATCTTGATTATAAATTCTCATATGTAGTTCGGTTAATCTACGGTCGATACAATTGTTATCGACATCATCATCATTTCCAGAAATCACTACGAGTCATGAATTGTGCTTGAAGAATACTTTATACTACACATGGATTATTCTTGGTGAAAATCCTAAGAATTCATCTTCCTGGAATATCCCCATTCAAGTGATGGTATTAACAATATATTGGTAAACAAGTGACTCAGAATCAACATCCAAAATGTGTAACAAATGTCAGAAACTATATCATAGGTCAACTCAAAAATGCTTGGTTAATAATCTTCTTACTCCAGGAAGATCTCAAATAAGTTCATCTTAACTTCAACAACATGGTGTTCAACTTAAAGGGTTACTCACTAATCCGATGATCTCAGAAGCATGCTAATATCATTTCTTAAGAACAAGGATTTGAGTTTGGAAAGTATCAACATGCCTTAATGTAGAAGACAATGATGAACACTTGACGAAAATCCAACACCGGAAGCTTGAGTACCAATCCAAGGTGCTTCTAATCCTCAATGATCAAGTAGAGATGATATATATGTGTTTAAGTGGCAGGGGGCTCTCTGGACTTGAAGGAAAACGAAGAAGAAATGAAAGGAAATGAAGTGTAGTGGAATGGGTGATGTCCCATATATATACTGTCCTGAGCTTTACGTACGTTAGCCTTAGTGCTTTACGTAAGTTATTCACTTAGCGTACGCTACCCGATATCCTTAGCATGCGTTATCATTCAATGGTAGCTTACTGCCTCATTTCTGTACTCTCTTACGTATGCTACATCAATACAGTTACGTACATAATCAACTATACTTATCATACACTATATATATCACTTAGCGTACGTTAATCCCCGTTGACCCAAAGCTATCCAGGTTCATGCCGCAGGAATCTCATCCGAGCCCACCACCAGCTGGCCCATGTGCTCGCCGCCTTGCTCAATTATTGAATGCCTTATGTGCACTATGCCTTGCTCATAGTGAACGCTATTTGTGGCTCGTAACGTACGTTACGCTTACTAGCTAGCGTACGTTACGACGTAGTTGTATGTATAAATTTACAAGGTTTATATGATCATGCATGTGGATACGAATACGAGAAATATCATACTTCGATTATTGATATCACAAATTCGAATAATACAAGGTTCAAATACGGACAAAAATACTCAACAATTTATCCGGATATTACATACTCTCCTTCTAAAAAGGAGTTTCGTCCTGAAACTCAAGACGAAAATAATTCTGGGTATCTGGACTTCATACTATCTTCCGTCTCCCAAGTGGCTTCTTCAACTTCATGGCACGACCATTGAACCTTAACCAAAATGATCGGTTTATTTCTCAATTGTTTGACTCGACTTTCGAGTATCTTGATCGGTTTCTCTTCTAACGTGCCATCCTTAGCGACTTCGATCTCGCCGAAATCAATGACATGATTGGGATCTGATATGTACTTCCGTAACTGTGATACGTGGAACACATTATGAACATGACTTAGCGATGGCGGTAATGCCAACCTGTACGCCAACTCTCCAACTCTTTCAAGAATCTCGAACGGCCCGATATATCTTGGACTCAGCTTTCCCTTTTTTCCAAAACAAAAAATTCCCCGAGTAGGAGAAACCTTTAAAAGCACGTGATCTCCAATACTGAACTCTAACGGGCAACGACGCACGTCTGCATAAGATTTCTGCCAACTCTGGGCGGTCAACAGTCTTTCATGAATCAAAGCTATCTTCTCTTGTGTCTATACGATCAACTCTGGTTCCGTCCCGATCAAGTCTGATGAATCATCCCAACACAGCGGCGATCTGCATCTCCTCCCGTATAATGTTTCAAAAGGTGCCATCTTAATGAAAGCATGCCAACTATTGTTGTAAGTGAATTCAATCAATGGTAGATGAACTTCCCACTCAGTCGACCAATCTAAGGCATAAGCTCTCAGCATGTCTTCCACTGTTTGAATAGTCCTCTCGGATTGTCCGTCTGTCTGCGGATGATAAGCTGTGCTAAAGTTTAGCTCGGTTCCCAAGGTCTTATGAACTGCTTTCAAAAAATGTGACACGAAGTGACCATCTCGGTCAGAAATAATGATCTTCGGTGTACCATGCAATTAGACTATCTCTGCAATAAACACTCGTGCCAACTTCTCTGGTCCCCAAGTGTCCTTAATGCCCAAAAAATGAGCCGATTTGGTTAGACGGTCAACTATCACCCAAATAATGTTCATCCCTGTTCTGGTATTCAGCATATTAGTGATAAAGTCCATCGATATGTCTTCCCACTTCCATTCAGGAATCGGGAGTGGCTTCAGCATTCCAGCAGGTCGTTGATGTTCGATCTTAACCTGCTAACAAATCAAACGTTTCGAGACATAATCCCCTATATCTTTCTTCATGTTTCCCCACCAGAAATTCTGCTTCAGATCCTTATACATCTTACTGGTGCCCGGGTGGATAGAATAGGGCGTGCTGTGAGCTTCCTTCATGACTATCTGTTTCAAAACATCGACATCGGGAACACAAATTCGGATCTGGAATCTCAAAACTCCATCATCATTGGGGCCTTTCCCTTACTCACTTCATCACGTAACCGAATCATCAGAAGATCATCTAATTGCTTAGATTTGATTTCTTCGATTAACGATGAAGTTAATTCCATCACACACAGTTGTCCTTGGACTCTTTGCAACCATACTTCAATTCCTTTGCGAATCAATTCTAGTTGAATGCTGGGCTGGGAGGTGAGAGTCTCCAGCATTTGAATAGAAATAGGTTTGCGGCTTAATGCATCAGCCACTACATTTGCTTTGCCTGGATGATAAAGAATCTCCAAGTCATAGTCCTTAATCAATTCCAGCCATATCCTCTGCCGCATGTTTAACTCTTTCTGACTGAAGATGTATTTGAGACTCTTATGATCCGTGAAGATATGACAGTGAGTCCCGTACAAATAATGTCTCCAAATTTTCAAGGCAAAAACCACAGCTGCCAACCCCAAGTCGTGTGTTGGATAATTTACTTCATAGGGCTTCAACTGTCGTGACGCGTAGGCGATCACTTTCTCATTCTACACCAGCACACACCCGAGACCTTGGTTTGAAGCGTCACTGTAAACTATGAATCCTCCAGTCCCCTATGGAAGTGCTAAAATCAGTGTCGTCATCAATCTATCCTTCAATTAATCAAAACTAGCCTGGCATATCTCGTTCCACTCAAACTTTTGGGTCTTCTGCAATAATCGAGTAAGTTGGCGGGTAATTTTGGAAAACCCTTCCACGAATCGATGATAGTACCCAGCAAGTCCTAGGGAACTTCCAACTTCCTTCACGTTCTTAGGGGGCTTTCAATCCATAATTGCTTCGATTTTCTGGGGGTCTACTCGGACTCCTTCCGCTGATACCACATGATCGAGGAACATCACTTTCTTTAGCCAGAATTCACACTTAGAAAGTTTGGCATATAATTGTTCGCTTCTCAAGAGGTCCAAAATAATCTGTAAGTGATGTGCGTGCTCTCCCAGGCTCTTGGAATAAACCAGAATATCATCGATAAACACAACTATGAATTTGTCCAAATACTCTATGAACACTCGATTCATCAACTGCACGAACACGGCAGGTGCATTAGTGAGACCAAACGGCATCACTACAAACTTATAGTGTCCGTAGCGAGTTCTGAATGCTGACTTCGGGACATCAGACTCCTTAATCTTCAACTGATGATATCCCGATCTCAGATCGATCTTAGAAAATACTGTTGCTCCTTGCAACTAGTCAAACAAATCATCAATCCGTGGCAATGGGTACTTGTTCTTGATCGTCATCTTGTTCAGCTCTCGATAGTCAGTACACAATCAAAGCGATCCATCTTTCTTTCGGACAAAAAGAACTGGTGCACCCCAGGGCGAAACGCTTGGCTGAATATAGCCTTTGTCCACTAACTCTTCCAGTTGCTTCTTCAATTCGTACATCTCAGTAGGTGCCATACGATACGGCACCTTGTAAATCGGTGTATCTCCTGGTTCCAGCTTAATGGTGAACTCCATATCTCGTCGTGGAGGTAGTCCAGGTAATTCGTCAGGAAACACATCTGGGAATTCGTTCACAACAGGAATAGATGAAAGTTCTACTTTTCCGTATTCCTTCTTCATTGCGTAACACCAGTATCCACTACAGCCCTGTTTTAGCAGTTTGACAGCTTTCATTGCTTTGATCATCTTTCCTGAGCTTCCTGGTCTCCATCCCTCGAACAATATTTCGGAACCATCTTCAGCTATCATCGAGATATTCCTCGTCCGATAATTTACAATAGCTCCATATCGATTAAGTCAATCATCTCCGAGAATCAGGTCGTCTCCTTGCATTTCTATCATAATCAGATTCGAGGGCCACTCTCTGCCTCCAATTGATACAGGAAAATCTCTAGTTTCTAAGTTCCCCACAATTCTCTCCTCACACGGTAAACCCACAACATAAGGCTCACAATTATGAAAACCATAAATGTTCAAACGATTAACACAAGATAATGATATAAATGAATGTGTAGCCCCTGTATATGCAATCATAACATGTTACTGGAGAATGGAAACTATCACGCCAAAGGTGTCCTGGGTGACCACAATTAAAATAGTTCTTGACCACATCTGTCGGTGTTGATACCGCTCTGAAGTTCTTTCCACTCTTGGATGGATGCGGAGGTTTCTTGAATGAATGATAGGATGATTAGGATTTGTGGGTCCCACTACTCTTATGCTCTGTGAAACTACCAGAGACTTTCCGTTTCTTGGACTCTGTGAACTTTTCCATCGCTGCTTCTTTTATTTCATACGCCAACGCTTTGTCCTGATACTGATGGAGAGTGGTGCATTCGAAACCTGACATGTACCTCTGTATCTCCGGTTTCATTCTCATATCAAAATGAATCATCATTTCTGCATCGGCTCTGACCAAGTGTCGAACAAACGCCAGCTGCTGATTGAACGTTTTAATCGCCTGAGATACTGGCATGTCTGAAGGCTGCACGGAGAAAACTCTCGAACCTTAGCTTCCCTGACCGGACGGGGACAGTACTGATCTTTCATCATCAATTTAAATTCTCCCCAGTCGGCATCATGATCTATAGGTCATCGGTCTCCTTGATTTCCCAAGTCTGGGATGCCTTGCTGTCTTTCTCTCGGTTGCAATCCTACTGCCAGTTGCATTAGGTCCACAACCTCAGCAAACTGAGTCATCTAGTTGACCACCTGACGAAGGATGTCGGGAACCGCAGGTTCTGGTTCGCTGTTAGTAGATCCTTGTGGCTCGCCTGAGCTGTGGCTAGCCTGATTTGAAGGTGAAGCTTCTCTCTCAGCATTCCTACGTCCGCGTCCACGACCGAGACCACATTCACGTCCTCCTCTCAACATACTGTAAACATAAACAATCAATATACAGGGAACAAAATTGTTCTAACATTTAAGTATAGAGAGGAATAACATGTAAAAGACGAGATTGTAATACCATCGCCTTTACTATTGTATTTTCCGATTTAAATCGAGCATTGTCGTACCATATATGTGTTTCTTGTAATAAATATATGGATGAGTTCTGTTAAATTGAATTGTTGATCTTAGTCATTCACACTATAGTTGCTTATTAGATGATTAGTGAGAATTTCATTTTACTTGTTGATGTTGCTCATAACGTGCGTTAGCACACTTAGCTTACGTACGCTATATAAGTTGAATTACGTACGTAACGTTTTCACGTTAACGTACATAATGCGGGGGATCTTTCAGCAGATCACCTTTCGGCGGATGGAGCCGAGTGTGTAGGTGATGGTCGCAAGTCAATTGCGACAGCCAAGTCAACGGCTGTTACGTACGTAATGGATTTATCTTTACGTACGTAACGTTATGTGTATTTTAAGTCAGAAACATCTGGCAAAATGGCTACGTGCGCAATGTTCATAAGATTACGTATGTAAGCGCTTTAACGTACGTTAATCCCTCTTTATAACGTACGTAATGTTAATTTTGGGTTATAAGAGTTTGAGTTGCCTTTCATTTTTACACGAACTTTTTCCATCCTCCCTCCCTCAAAACCGATTCCCTGCTCCCTTAAACCATATTCTTGGCTTCCAATCTTGTATTAGAGCTACAACACTTGGATTATAGCTTGGTAACTAGAAGATAGGAGTGTGTTCTTGGAAGATTTGGTGCCATTCTTCATTCCTTTTCTTGAGGTTGGTTATCTTAATCTTGTTGTTCATATGATTATTGATGTTAGTAGTAGAATAACTTAATAAATCATAATGAACATGGAAGTAATTTACAAATTTAGTTAGGATCATGATATTATTCTTAGAACCATTCCTTGAAGGATTAATGAAGTTGTGTAATAACATGTTCAATATAGAACCCTTATATAATCATGTTAGAATCAAGAGGTTATAGTTATGAATGTGTTTTTAACGGTTAGTAGGATTTCATGATGTTATAATCATGTACTGGATAAAGTTTAGCAATTCATTGAGGAGAACTTGATGATATCTTTAGAGTTTCAAAAATCCTCAATGAAGTAATTATGTTTTGAATAAACTCTTGAGGGATGCTGATGGATGGTGAAGAACACAAATATAGCAAGTATATATGTTCAAGGTAATCGGGTGTGCGGATGACTCTTGAAGGTGTTGATCACTACATTATTATGTTGATGATGTTCTTAGTTTACTAAAAACTTAAACTTATGATTTCATATCTATATCGGTTTTAATGTGATCATTGGTAAGATAATGAAGAATGTAATTAAACACAAACTTTTAACATAATCGGAAGTGTCGATGATTTAAGAGTATGTTTTCACAATGTTACATTGGTAATATTCTGGACTTCAAATGTTTGACATTAATGTTAGAATATGTGACAAATATAATAAACTCGATACACGATACTTTAAAATTGGAACATTAGAATGATCGACAGGATAGTAAACTATTTGAGTAAAATTACGAATATTATATCTATGGATTAATACCATTATTATACGAATGTGTTGTTAAATGAATTACGTTTCATTCAAGGTTGCTTGTTCAAGCAAGTATTGTTAGACGAAGATACCATTCATTTGTTCATTCGAAGAGGGATTATTCATCTAAGGAATTGAGGCAAATTATCTTGCTTGGTTATAATGGTGGTTGAATTCTTGTGATCATTGTGCATTTCGTGTATATGAAGTGTCCTGTG
This sequence comes from Orobanche coerulescens, assembly GCA_033398695.1. NCBI lineage: Eukaryota > Viridiplantae > Streptophyta > Magnoliopsida > Lamiales > Orobanchaceae > Orobanche > Orobanche coerulescens. Next base: position 15,312,671 of record CM065810.1, read on the forward strand.
AATCTATGATTCATGATATGGTGATGTCCTTGATTATTTGTGGCGGGATGGTACTCCCAAGTTTACCGTTCTGGTTACCTTTGGTTTCGTTGAGCTTTGTTGTCACTTCGGTGAATTGTTCGATTCCTTGATAAAGGTGTAATTCATTGAGTTTCGTTGTCATGTTGCATCATGACATCTCTGGAGTCATATCTACGTGGCGATTGGTTATGTGTAGGATTTTTAGTCGGGCACTTGATGGTCGTGCGTGGATGTTTCCGCATTTGATCATGCACACGAGACGTAGTTCGTGAGGCTAATTCGGTACATCGTCCCACGTATATTCTGGATTCCGTATATGGGGTGGACATGTGTACAGACACATTTCCGGATCGGGCGTACTGTGGCGTCCGTCTTGAGCGATACTATTTTTAGTCGTTCGTATGTTCATATATGTTCGACAGTTGGGACTGACTGTTTTATATGCCTGCGGGGTATATTCAGTAGTCGGTTAATTCTTTGAGATCCGTATGTATATGAATTGTATAATGCCATGAGAATTATTATCATGTATAGCTGACCCTATGGTTTGGGCGAAATACTTGTATTTCAGGATGAGAAAAGGGCAAGGCACAGGAAGAATACGATGGTGGCGGAGGATTTGAAGGATGCTAATTCGGGGCCCCCGAGTGTTTTGATGTTCGATTATTTCTTATTGTGATTTTCATTTTTATTTTGTGTCGGATGAATGTACTATAATTTGTAAGGTATTGCCCATTGTCATATGGTCTGTACCGAACTTGGATCCTGTGTACGATTGCCCAAATTAAGACATGTATAATTTATACTCCACATCGGGGTTGTGATTAATATTTTGGTATGGTGCCACATTGTCGGGATAAAAAGTTCATGTTGTGATGTCGCCTGGTGGGTCCCGGTGGGGGTCCACGGCACTGTGATAGCCATTGTTTTCGGGCTGTTATAGAAAATGGTATCGGAGAGTGTATTTTCTTTTGAGTCATTGTAGAATCGAATTAGCATCAAGAAACCTTCGTGCCACGTGTAACCTGTGCAAGCGCCTGACCCGTCGAATACGGTATGTTTCTCATGATCCATGATTTAATTACTGGCATAATATTGATGACGTATTGATCTCTTTACTGATCTTGGCATCTTGATAACGTGTGGTAAGATTCATATGTTTGATTTTCTGAGGAAAACCTAAATTGATTATGTGATTGGAACTGGTTCGACTTGATGTTGATATGATATTGAGTGTGTAGCACCCGCGGTGCTAGTGATTCATTACGAACTGTTTTTATTCGATATGTAATTCCTTGTTGCTATTAACTTAGCATGAATTATGATTGATAACTTGAACTGTACTTATGATTTGATTCTTTCAGTATGGAAAGAAATCTGAGAGGCCGTGGCAGAGGGGGACGAGGCCGCAAAAGGGGCAGAATCCCGATACCATGACCCAACAGGCGCGCAAATGTGGAGCAGAGTTCCGCAGGCAGTGATTCGTCTTCTAGGGACCAATCGTATCACACTGGAGAGAATGCGCATGTCGATCCTTACGCTGTGATGCAGGGTATGATGGCCCATATGACCCAAATGGGTCGGCTGATGGAAGCTGTGCAGAGGAATACTACTGGTCAACAGCAGGGGCAGCAGCCTCCGCCTCCGGTGCATGGCGGGATCGTGAGTCGGATTATTAACGACATATCACGACAGCGACCTCCAAATTTTGAAGGCTCGTCTGAGCCTGCTAACATTGTACACTGGATAGAGCATTTCGAGAAACTGTTCGAGATGGTGGAGTGCCCAGAGGAGAATCGAGTTGCTGTGGCAGCCTACTACCTTAGTAAGAGTGCCCATACTTGGTGGCTTTCTGTGAGGCCTGCTGATGGCGCGAGTACTTGGGAAGAATTCAAGAATCTTATGCTAGATCGTTACTATCCTGCACCCCTCCGTGAGGCCAAACTGTCCGAATTACTGAACCCCGATCCATCTGAAGACGAGGATGTGTTAACTACTGCCGAGAAATTCCAAGCACTTCTCCCTTTTGCTACGTCAGTTGTCCGTTCGGAAGCTGATAAGATCAAATACTTCCTCAAGAGGCTTAAACCCCGAATGAGGATGCAATTGCTCAATCACCACTGTACGACCCTACCAGATTTTATTGAGAAGGCTTTGGAGTATGAACTTACTGCGAAGGAGATTTACAAGAAGCAGCCTCAGTTTTCCAACAAAAGATCCAAGAACCAGACCTATGCAGACAGTAACCGAGGGACGTTCAAAAAGCCCCAGTCTGTACCAAATCCTTTTGAGCGGCCACCTATGGTGCCAAAGCCGATCGGAATGCACTCTCGAGCAATCATCTCACCTACTGTATGTTATAACTGTGGGGACCAAGGACACATCAGCTCCAAATGCCCCAAGCCGGCCGTTGCCTGCCACACTTGTGGTAAGAATGGACATCGTGCTCGCTATTGCAGGGGTGGACCCGGGCATACTCCAGTAGCATCTCTTGCTCCAGTACAGTCTTCTGTCCAGGATCGTGTTCCTCCGTCCGCTTCCTATCAGATTACCGGGGCAAACAAAGGGATGGGCCGTGGAAATCAAGCTGGTACACCTGGTACCGGAGTTGCGAAACCCAGAGTCTACGAGATGAAGAAGGCTGACGATCCCGAAGCCAGCATGATCGTAGGTACTCTCGAGATATATTCTCAGCCCGTTTGTGTTCTTTTTGATACTGGTGCTTCACACTCCTTTTTATCTATCTCTTATTTGAGTCGTTTGCAATTGGATCATGTTACCGATTGTGAACCTTATGTCATCGGTCTGCCCGATGGTAGTAGAATTGTTGGGAATCGTGAAGTACAGAACTGTCCGATTCGCATGAACGATCGTGAGTGGTTGTCGGACTTGATTGTGGTCGATTTACATAAAGATGATGTGATCTTGGGCATCGACTGGATGGATCGTCATGATGCCGTACTTAGCATCCGTAAGCGGATAGTGACCGTCACATCTGATGATGGCGTCGAGTGTATTTTTCATGGTGATAATCCCAGTCATTCCGGGAGAGTCATCAGCGCTATGAAGGCAATGAAACTACTGAACCAGGGATGTGTTGGTTATTGGTGTTACATGACCAAGATAATCGACCGACCAGTCGAGTTGGTCGACATTCTGATAGTTCGGGACTGCCCAGATGTATTTCCAGATGAGCTTCCAGGATTACCCCCACAACGAGGGGTAGAATTCACCATTGAGTTGGAGCCAGGTCCCCATTTTCGAAAGCACCGTATCGTATGACACCGACCGAGATGCAGGAATTGAAGAGCCAGCTTGAGGAATTGACTGAGAAAGGCTATATTCGACCTAGTGCGTCCCCTTGGGGAGCACCAGTGTTATTTGTACGGAAGAAAGACGGATCGCTGCGTTTGTGTATTGACTACCGCGAGCTGAACAAAGTAACAGTCAAGAACAAATATCCTTATCCTCGTATCGATGATTTGTTGGATCAACTCCAGGGAGCCACTGTATTTTCCAAGATCGACTTGAGATCTGGGTACCATCAATTACGGATTCGAGAATTTGACATTCCGAAGACAGATTTTCGCACTCGCTATGGGCATTATGAGTTTGTTGTCATGCCATTCGGACTGACTAATGCACCAGCAGTATTCATGGAATTGATGAATCGGGTTTTTATTAATTATCTAGATCATTTTTTAGTCGTTTTTATTGACGACATTCTGATCTACTCTCGTGACCATGAAGAGCATGAGTGTCACCTCTGCCAGGTCCTCGATGCGTTAAGACGAGAACAACTCTATGGAAAATTTTCTAAATGTGAATTCTGGATGCCTGAAGTTATTTTTCTGGGACATGTAATACCGGCAGATGGAGTGAGAGTAGACCCACATAAGACAGAAGCCATCCGAGACTGGATACCTCTGAAGAATGTGAAGGAAGTTCGTAGTTTTCTGGGTCTAGCAGGCTATTACTGACGGTTCGTGGAAGGTTTTTCCAAAATTGCTCAACCGATGACTAATCTGTTGAGGAAAGATAAGAAATATTTGTGGTCGGAAGCATGTCAGAAAAGTTTGATGAACTCAAGAGTTGATTAATTTCAGCACCTGTTCTGGTTCTACCTAAAGGAATGGAAGGATTTGTGGTATATAGCGATGCGTCGAGACAGGGCCTTGGCTGCGTATTAATGCAAAATGGGAAAGTGATCGCCTATGCATCTAGACAGTTGCGACCTTACGAGGTCAACTACCCGACTCATGATTTGGAGTTAGCAGCTGTGGTGTTTGCTTTAAAAATCGGCGCCGATCTCGTATGGAGTGACTGCCCGGATTTTTACGGATCACAAGAGCCTGAAGTATATTTTTACTCAGAAGGAGTTGAATATGAGACAGAGGAGGTGGCTAGAGCTAATCAAAGACTATGATATCGAGATCCTTTATCATCCGGGCAAGGCAAACGTGGTTGCCGATGCCTTGAGCCGTAAGACAGTACAGGAGCAGATACTTGCCTGTTTGACCACCCAGAGGGAATTGCAGTTAGGGTTTATGAGACCAGAGATTGAGGTCTAGTTACAGCGCATTCAGGTACAACTTTGCACGCTTGAGATTTCATCATCCCTGGATGAGATGGTCAGGACGAAACAGATGACGGACTCGTTCTTATCTAGAATTTGAGGAGAAATCGATCAGGGGAAGGCCCCTGGATTTGTGGTTCACGAGGACGGACTGATACGCTTCAAAAACCGAATATGTGTACCAGCAGACGACGAGTTGAGGAATACTATTCTGAAGGAGGCTCATGCTACCCCGTATTTCATACACCCGGGGTCGAACAAAATGTATAAGGATTTGAAGCCGTATTATTAGTGGGGTAACATGAAACGGGAGGTTGCCGAATTCGTTTCAAGGTGTTTGACCTGTCAACAGGTCAAGATTGAGCATCAGCGACCAGCTGGCATGATGAAACCACTCCCAATTCCTGAGTGGAAGTGGGAAGACATATCGATGGATTTTATTACTAGATTGCCGATGAGTCGTCGAGGCATGAATACGATTTGGGTGACTGTGGATCGACTGACAAAATCAGCCCACTTCTTGGAGATTAAGGATACGTGGGGCCCTGAGAGATTAGCTCAGCTGTTCATCAAAGAGATTGTGAGACTGCATGGCACCTTTTAAGCGTATTTTTATACGCTTATTTATCATTATGTTATATTCATTTGAAGTGTAAATCTGCATAAATGAGCTTTTAATGCAATTTTCTTTTATGTTTTGCAGGAAATTGGAGTCCGGAAGCTCGAGCAGCGAAAAGCGGTAGCGGCAATTTTGGCACAGGGCGCGGCACAAGGAAAGCGAGCCGCGGCACACGCAGGTGACCAGCAAGCGCTGAACCAACTGTACCGGGGGCCGCGGCACGTTGATTCTGAGACGCGGCCCATGAATAAAAATGCGCGCCCAGGCATAGGCGCTAAACATGGTGAGCCGCGGCACATATTAAGTGAGCCGCGGCCCACGGGGCGGTTTTGCTGAGACTTCCGCGTTTCTGGGCTGTTTTTGGAGCCTGTTTCCAACCTAATTCCCGGACGAGTTTTGGAGGCTAAGGATAGTTATAAATAAGCATTGAAGGTCTAAAAAAGGGCATCATCGAATCATCGGGAGATTGATCATCATCGAGGAATCAAGAAGAAGCAGAAAACACCAAGGAACAGAGCGCGGAAGCTAGAGAACGGAGGAATCCGAGTTCTTCGACTGCGTTTGATCTTTATGCTTTCTTTATTTATTTTTGTATTTTTATTTTCTAGCATGTCAGGCTAAAATCTTGTTATAGGATTTTGATGAAACTGAAGTTTTGACGAATTTAATTTTGATTATCAATATAATTCCCTTTTCTATTGAGTTTTCCCCAATTGTTCTTAATGCTTTCAATTGTGTGGCCTATAATTGAATTGTTTTAATTACGCGACTCGAATCGGGAGAGGAGAGTTGGTAGGAATATTGGTGAGAACCGTTTTATCTTATGAGATAGGAATATACTCATAGGAACTACGTGGCCTGTCTGAAGATTCCGTGCCTTTTGCCTATTGTCGAATTAATCCACCTAGGAATAGAGTGTGTTATTCGCCTTAGAAAAATCTATTGACCTCGGGAGAGGCGGTAGAGTATTTTAGTAACCTTCGCCTTCAATAAATTGGGAAGTCATTAAATTCATATAATCGAGAGTAATTCGGATAAACCGAGGTGGATTCACAATCCTAGATTTATTCCTTATTTGATTTTCTTTCTTCAAACAATCATTTTTACTGTTTATTCTTTTATTAATTTTCTTTAATTATTACTTGCATCAAAATTTCGATAGTTCAGATAAAATTAGAATACTCATAAATTGATAGTTAGTAAGTCAGTCCTCGTGGGAACGATATCTTACTCATCACTTTATTACTTGTCTACGATAACGTGCACTTGCGTTCACCGAATCAAGCAACAAGTTTTTGGCGCCGTTGTCGGGGATTGATTATTTTACTAATATCGATTTCAGTATTTCTAGTCTTAATTTGAACATTATTTTATTTTTGTTTAATTTCTTTATTATTTGTTTTCCTTTCAGGAATTTCTGGTTAGTGCATGAGAAAATTCGGTAACAAAGGCCTACTACCTTTGGATACCGAACTCGAGCGCACTCTTCGGAAAAATAAGAAGGAGAAACGTGAGCTACCGACAACAGGGACCATGGCCGATAACGCGGAAAATCACGGAGTAGACAATCCCATTCAGCAAGCTCAACCGGCATTAGCACTCCGTGACTATGCAATGCCACAAATAAATGCGAACTTTTCGGGGATTCGGCGTCCAACCATCCAAGCGAACAACTTCGAAATCAAGCCGGCTATTAATCAGATGGTGCAAGTGAGCCTATTTTGTGGACTAGCGAACGACGACCCCAACGCACATATCGCTTCATTTCTCGAGATTTGCGACACATTCAAGAATAATGGTGTCACCGATGATGCTATTCGTCTGCGGCTTTTCCCTTTCTCTCTAAGGGACAAAGCCAAATTTTGGTTGAATTCATTACCGCCGGGCTCTATCATGACTTGGGCGGAATTAGCACAAGACTTCCTGGCTAAGTTCTTTCCACCATCAAAGACGGTGAGATTAAGGAACGAGATTACTACTTTCGGGCAATTTGATATGGAGTCGCTTCATGAAGCTTGGGAGCGATACAAGGATTTATTACGGAGATGCCCACACCATGGCCTACCGGACTGGATACAAATTCAGACGTTCTATAACGGATTGAGTGCTTCTACACGCACTCTTGTTGATGCATCCGCTGGAGGAGCATTAATGGGAAAAACGATGGCCGAAGCCCACTCTCTATTGGAGGCGATGGCTGCAAATGCTTATCAGTGGCCGTCCGAACAAGTGATCCCGAAGCGAGTAATGGAAATCTCCAATAATGATCAAATATATGCACTATCAGCACAAGTTGCCGCCTTGACTCAGCAACTTCAATATTTTTCACATGCCCCTACTCCCATTACCACGGAATCATGTAATTGGTGTAATGGGTCTCATCCTAGCGTAGAGTGCCAAGTTGGAAATCCTTTCGAACAACACAAGATGGAACAAGCTCAGTTTGTGGGGAATGGGAATCGACAGAATAATCCGTACTCCAACACATATAATCCGGGGTGGCGTAATCACCCTAACTTTTCATGAAAAAACGGACAAAACTCAAATCAGCCTCAGTTTGCCCAACACCAACAGCAACCTCCTCCCGCTCCAAAAATTTCTCTAGAGGAAGCAATGGTGAAATTAGCAGCAAATACGAGTCAGTTCATGACCCGTACGGAAGACACCTTGCAAAACCATTCCGCTTCTATTCGCAACTTGGAAGTCCAATTGGGGCAAATAGCTAATTTGTTGACAGCCCGACCAGAGGGTACCTTGCCAAGTACGACCAAGACGAACCCCAGAGAAAGTATAAATGCCATCGGTTTGAGAAGCGGGAAGGAAGTGTGTGAGCAGCCCGGGCAAAACAAAAAGAGAGGTGATGATGAGGAGAATAAAAATGCGGTGACTGAGGAATCACAAATTTCAAGACCCTCGAAACTGTTTCCTGACAATCCGAAGGCATATGTACCACCCGTCCCGTTTCCACAGCGTTTGCAAAAACAAAAACTGGACAAACAATTCTCCAAGTTTCTTGACGTCTTCAAGAAACTACATATCAACATTCCATTTGCCGACGCCTTAGAACAAATGCCGAGGTATGTGAAGTTTATGAACGAAATCTTATCTAAGAAAAAGAAGCTCGAGGAATATGAAACGGTGGCACTGACTGAGGAGTGCAGCACAATTTTGCAGAGAAAGCTCCCGCCTAAATTGAAGGATCCAGGAATCTTCACTATACCGTGCACTATTGGGAACTTGACTTTTGATAGAGCATTATGTGATCTCGGCGCTAACATTAATCTCATGCCTCTTTCTATTTTCAAGAAGTTAGGAATTGGGGAAGCGAAACCTACCACGGTCTCTTTACAACTAGCCGATAGATCCATCAAGTACCCGAGAGGGGTAATCGAAGATGTCTTGGTCAAGGTCGATAAATTCATTTTCCCTGCTGATTTCATTGTACTTGATATGGAAGAAGACCATGAGATTCCGATTATCTTGGGTAGACCGTTCTTAGCCACCGGAAGGACCCTTATTGATGTTCAGGAGGGTAAATTAATGTTGGGATTCCGAAAATAAAATGAAATACGCAGCGGAAATAAATACGAATCCCAAACAGGATCGATCAAGTAACGTATATACGAAAAAAATAAATACAAAGATAAAGATTCATACCCTTGAAGCCTTTGAAATAAATCTTCGTAAAATGTAGACGATGATCACGATCCCATCCCGAACACAAAATCCCTTCGTTCCAAGCACCGAAAATTCGAAGCCTCTACTTCACACGTGTCGGAAGTTGCCCGGAAAATTCGACGTAACTTCGTTCTCCAAGAACACGGCTAGGAAGTTACCGTAGGAATTTTCTCTCTATTTTTTCTTGAATTTCTTTCACCTCTAAGATGAAAATTGAGAAAAAAAAATTTCTCTCCCTTCCTCACAAAGAAAGCTCTCGACTGGAATCCTTAGAGCAGCAGGTCAGCTTTTATTTTGTGTGTGTGTGTGTTGTCACAAGTCCACACTTGAGTTGATCTGTTGATGATTATATATATATATACAAAAACAACTCACATGTATATATAATAAAATCATCAAGCATCTTAACACATGAAGACTTAATCAAGACAACCACAACACACATGCAAGTAATAATACCATGTGAGGTAGGGAAGGGGCGGCCCATTTAGGAAGTTTCCTAGAAACGATCCGAGCCACTCGGCTCGTGTATCGGACGTTCATCAAACGACTCCGTTAAATACACTCCGTTTAATTATCAATGTATTTATATTAATTAATTAATCTAATTAATTAATTATATCAAATACAAATATATTTCTCTAAGAAATATAATTTATGAATTAAATTAATTACCCGGTAACTTAATTTTAATTCATAAGACCGCTATTTGATTTATCCAATAAATCATAATTAGATATCCAATATCTAATATTAATAGAGAGATAATAAATTCACATTTATCCGTCAATGCTCCTAATGCGCGACTCCGTAGGTCCGTCTCAGCCGGCATTGGGAGGAACCAATGAGTGCGGGCAGCACTTAGCCAGCCTAGCGGGCCGCACTGTAAACCCCGTCTGAGAACGAATGAAGGGATCATTCTAGAACCATTATGTCGTGAATACTATATACGTATAGACCCTTCATCAGATGTCCCGGTCAAGTATTCGGGTCACGGTAAAGTCAAACCCTACTGTTGACTAAACTCTATATATGTGTTAATGCAAATCAAGACCAACTGATCAATAGTGTATCTAATACTACTATATCAGAATGCTTTGGCCAAAGACTTATGATCTTATTTGCCATTAACCGTATAGGACATTCCTTTGCTCACTAACAGAGATAGAATCCTTTCTTGGCGTATAGTAAAGATCGCTACTGCCGTATAGTCGCACTTCGATGTCGACTCGGCAATTAAGCAAATGAGTCTAACTACTCTAATGACAAACTAAACGTCACGGGCACATCTTCTACCGAACCCTCAAGTCAAAGGTCCACGTATACTATCACAACCTTTCGATTCGTCATCGACTCTCAGAGTGAATACTGTGTGGTGAATCGAGTATGAGTCGAGTTCGAGTATACTGGTCCCACCAATATACTTATAACTATGCTATCAAGACATGCACATGTCCTAGCATTAGTTATACAAATCTTATTAAAAACTTAATGCCCATTTAAGTTTATTGACTTGCGAACGATTTACGTAAATAAACTTTAAACACTTCCAGTGCATTTTCTCTTATCCCATAACGAGAATGGAATGTTCAGTTTATTTACATGGACTTCACTTCAATGTTTACCAAGTCAAGAATGCAATTGAAATACAATAAAGAGTGAATGAATCGAATTGTCTTTTTTATTATTTATTCCATAATTACAAGTACAATGCCCCTACTCTTTCATCCCCTGAGTGGCATTCGAGGGCATATTCCTAACAATCTCCCACTTGCACTCAATGCCACACATCATGATATCCAATACCCATGTTCTTCAGATGTCTTTCCAAGACGACCTGAGATAATGGCTTAGTCAGCGGGTCAGAGACATTGTCTTCTGAGTCTACTCTTTCCAATGAAACATATCCTTTTTCCACCATCTCTCGAACGATGTGGTACTTTCTCTCTATATGCTTGGTGTTGTGTTGAGCCCTCGTCTCCTTGGCTTGGGCGACACCTCCATCATTATCACAGAATATTGATATAGGCAACTCCGCGTTAGGCACCACTTGAAGTTCTTGTATAAACTTCTGCATCCAAAATGCTTCTTTGCTAGCCTCTGAGGCAGCTTGATACTCTGCTTGGCAGGTGGAATCTGCGATGGCGGTTTGCTTGGAGCTTCTCCAAGATCTGCTCCTCCATTGAGAGTAAACAAATACCCGGATGTCGACTTAGAGTCGTCATTGTCTCCTTGAAAATCGAATCGGTGAATCCAATCACCTTGATTCTCCACCACCATAAGTAAGAACTAAATCTCTAGTTCTTCTTAAGTACTTAAGAATGTTCTTTACGGCAGTCCAATGTTCCCTTCCCGGGTTTGCTTGAAATCGACTTACCATACTCACAGCGTAGGCTAAGTCTGGTCTCGTACACAACATAGCGTACATGAGGCTACCCACTGCCGAGGCATAGGGTACCTTACTCATATCTCTCTTGTCTTCCTCACTTTGAGGACACATTTTCGTGGTGAGATGAATTCCATGTCGCATGGGAAGGAACCCTCTTTTAGATTCATCCATCTTGAATCTTCTCAGGATTTTATTGATATAAAGGGCTTGGGAAAGTCCTATCATTCTTCGCGGTCTATCTCTGTAAAGATGGATCCCTAGAATATAGGAAGCTTCTCCCAAGTCTTTCATGGAGAACGTTTTAGAAAGCCAAGCTTTCACAGTGCTGAGCATTGCTATGTTATTTCCTATAAGTAGAATATCATCTACATATAGTACTAAGAACGCAATGTTGCTCCCACTGATCTTTTTGTAAACACACGGTTCCTCCTCATTTCGTTCAAGTCAAAGTCCTTAATCGCCGTCAAATCGAAGGTTCCAACTCCGAGAAGCTTGCTTCAGACCATAAATGGCTCGTTGCAGCTTACACACTTTATGAATATTAGCTTTGGACACAAAACCTTTAGGTTGTTCCATATAGATTTCCTCCTCGAGGTATCCATTTAGAAAAGCCGTTTTGACATCCATTTGCCATATTTCATAATCATAATAGGCAGCAATGGCAAGCATCATGCGAATCGAATTTATCATAGCTACGGGCGAGAAGGTATCATGATAATCGATTCCTTCCCTTTGGGTATAACCCTTTGCCACAAGCCTGGCCTTATAGGCATCAACCTTGCCATCCCCATCAGTTTTTCTCTTATAGATCCGTTTATTTCCAATAGTCCTCATGCCAGTTGGAAGATCTACTAGAGTCCAGACCTGATTGGTATGCATCGAGTCTATCTCAGCTTCCATTGCTTCTTGCCATTTATCGGAGTCTACATCCACTATTGCTTGGTCATAGGTGACAGGGTCGTTTTCACTGCTATCAGGTGTGCCGTGGAGACCCAGTTCCTCGACATGTGTATAGCCATACCTCTCAGGTAAGTGAGATACCCTATCAGACCTTCGAAGTGGAGGTTGTGTTACAATAGGTTTGGTTCTTGATCCCTGATCAGATGTCTCCTTAGGAGTTTCATTATGCTCTTCCAAAGAGATATTTCTACCCGATCCACCTTCCTGAATGAATTCATCCTCAAGGAAGTGCGCTTGTAATGCCACAACGACCCTATGGTCTTCTAGCATGTAGAATAGATAACCCATCGAGTCCTCTGGGTATCCTATGAAACGTCCTTTTATGGACCTCGCTTCCAGTTTGTCCACCTTAGCCTTTTTGACATAGGCTGGACATCCCCAAATCCTTATGTGATTAAGGCTTGGTTTCTTACCCTTCCACATCTCATGCAGAGTGATAGGAACAGATTTGGAAGGACATCTATTTAGGATATAGGCAGCGGTTAGTAAGGCATATCCCCACAGGTGAATAGGTAAATCAGTGTAATTTAACATGGAGCGAACCATGTCCAACAAAGTCCGATTTCTCCTTTCTGAAACACCATTTAACTGTGGGGTTCCTGGAGGCGTGAATTGTGAAACTATTCCATGTTCCTTAAGGAACTCATCAAACTCCATGCTCATATATTCGCCACCTCGGTCCGACCGAAGTGCTTTGATATGACATCGGTTGTTTTTCAACTAGGGCCTTAAATTCTTTGAATTTAGCAAAGGCTTGATTTATGTTTCATTAATTACACAATCCCATACCTAGTATGATCATCTGTGAACGTTATGAAATATTGATATCCGTCTCGGGCTACTTCTAAAGCACCACAAACATCGGTATGCACCAATCCAAGTTTATCGGCAGCCCTTTCAAAAGTCCCTGTGAAGGGGAACTTAGTCATTTTGCCTCTAAGGCAAGATTCACAAGTTGGATAGGGTTCTACACCCAATGGACTTAAAAGTCCATCTTTTTCCATTTTATGAACCTTGGTCTGACCAACATGACCAAGTCTAAGGTGCCATTTAAGAGCTTGATTAGTATCTTGCCTACCACGTTTCCTAGTTATAGTGTTCACTGCTGTTTTATTTTGCATGTTCAGATGATATAAACCATTCAACAATGTAGCTGTTCCAACCAATTTACTTCGAAAATAAATTTTACAACTGCCATTGCCAATGAAGAAACAAAATCCTTTCAGGTCCAAGACTGGAATGGATACAATGTTTTTATGCCTCTTGGGCAAAACAAGTACTTCATCTAATGTCAAAATAAAACTAGATTCTAAACCCAGAAGGATTGATCCAATATCGGTTGCCTCGACACTTTGTCCGCTTCCAACAGTGATCATTATTTCCCCAGCTTCAAGTTTTCTACTTCGTTCCAGATCCTGATTCATAGTACAAATGTGAGAAGTGGCACGAATCCGAGAATCCATGAAGCGAGAATATACGGAGCGGAACAATTAGTTTCAAAAACAAAAAGTTCCGTACCTGATGCGCCATTAATCTTGGGACAAGTCCTTCGCCAGTGGCCCAGCTCACCGCATTCAAGGCATTTGTCCGTAGGTTTTGGACCGCCTACCTTTTGAACCTTTCGGGCCTTGCCCTTTCCTTTTTGCACCCCTTTCTTGGGAGGTCTCATCGTAGTCGATGCCCTCCTTCTGAGTGTAACCTTTCGCAACAAGCCTTGCTTTGAAGGTTTCAACCTTCCCTTTCGATCCTCTCTTACGCTTGTATACCCACTTGCTTCCAATGGGTTTTACCCCATTGGGTAGCTCTACTATCTCACACACTTGATTAGAATCCATAGATCCCATTTTGGATTCCATTGCTATTTGCCAGGATTCAACATCCTTGTCTTGAACAGCCTGCTTATACGTACATAGATTCATTTCATCCTGGTCCGGGGAGTGGTCCGAAGATGCTCCCATGCCAATGAAATGATCAGGTTGACGAACAACCCTCCCACTACAACGAGGCATGTCCTTGGTTTGCGTATCCATAATAGTGTCAATACGTGGTACACTAGGTTTTTGTACAATTGGTATTGTCGAAATCTCGCCCCTAAGCTCTTCTAGAATGACCTCCTCCTAGGCTTGTGGCTTATTACATAGTCCTCCTCTAAGAACCGGGCATTGGTGCTAACAATGACCTTCTGATCTTTAGGACTGTAGAATAAGCCACCCTTCGTTCCTTTCGGATATCCTACAAACACTCGTACTTCTGTACGAAATGCCAACTTATCAGCTTCCTTATTCAGCACGTGTGCTGGTGAACCCCAAATCCGAACATGTCCTAGACTGGGCTTGCACCCATTCCATAGTTCTTTGGGTGTTTTTGGAACTGATTTCGAAGGCACCAAGTTTAGAATGTACACCGCTGTTTCCAAGGCGTATCCCCAAAATGAAATAGGCAAATCATAATAACTCATCATTGACCTAACCATCTCTAATAAAGTACGATTCCTTCGTTCAGCAACACCATTTTGTTGTGGTGTACCAGGCGCAGTGAGCTAGGAAGTAATCCCCTCATGTGCCAAGAAATCCAAAAACTCTCCACTAAGATATTCGCCACCACGATCAGATCGTAGTGACTTGATACTCTGTCCATGACGCTTCTCCATTTTAGCCTTGAATTCTTTGAACTTATCAAAAGATTCAGACTTACGTCACAACAAATAGATGTATCCATATCTCGAATAATCATCTATAAACGTGATGAAGTATTCGAAACTACCCTTAGCGTGGATGCTCATTGGACCACATACATCGGTGTGTACCAATTTCAATACATTTTTTGCATGATTTCCTTTGCTTTAGAAAGCCCTTTTAGTCATTTTCCCTTCCAGACAGGATTCGCAGATTGGAAATGACTCAACTTGGAGCCAATCCAATGGGCCATCGCTCACCAATCTTTGAATCCTTCTAAGGTTAATATAACCCAATCGTAAATGCCACAAATATGTTTGATTTATGCTCGAAAGTTCTTTTCTTTTATTAGGATTAGTCAAAGAATTAAGCGATTTATAATTATGCAAGAGAGTTGGTGCATCATTAATGATATAAAGTCCTTCATTATAAGTACTCGTGCAAACACATTCACCATTTCTTTTAATAACTGCATTATCTCCAAAAGAAACTGAATATCCATCAAAACGCAATTTAGAAACTGAAATTAAATTCATTCTAAAATAAGGTACTAATAACACATTATTTAGGACTAGAATCATATCACTAACTTTTAACTACACGACTCCCACTGCAATAGCCTTCAGCCGGGAATAGTCGCCCCAACTAATAGTAATCTCATCCGCACTAAGTACTTTGGTTACTTGGAACCCCTACAAGTCATAACAAACATGATCAGTGGAGCCCGAATCTACTATCAACGAAGTGATAGAACAGGCAGCCAAACATGTTTTGACTACTAGTGCATGAGACGTACCTTTATTAGGGCAGTCACTCCTGAAATGCCCCTTCATACCGCATTTATAGCATTTGCCCTTCGGCTTTTTGTTTGCCTCGGACTGAGGAGCCTTGCCCTTAGCTTTGAAGGTTGCCACTTGCTTCTGGCCACCCTGCTTTTTCTTCTTTCCCCATTTGGGTTTTGAAGAACTAGCACCGGTTTCCGCAAGAATTTGATGATAACCTTGTTTGAAGAGACCTTCGGCAGATTGAAGCTCTGTCAGAAGTTCCACCAAAGTGTAAGTCCTACGATTCATATTGTAGTTAAGGCGGAACTGCTCAAAGCTTCTTGGCAAGCTGTTAGGAATATTACAGCACCGTAAATCCTTTACATAAGAATTTACAAGGCTAAAGAAATGAAAAGACAATAACAGATACCAACATATAAAAGTAACTGAATTAAAATACAACAGTTCTGGGACAATACATAGAATACAAATATCCGAAGGAAGAATATTAATACATCACCAAAATCAATCATCACAAACGACAAGATACTCGAGTACTTATTAAAAACAACACAAACAACAGACAATTAAACCCGGACGGAACATCACACTGCACCCTCGTCGTCATGCAGCTCCAGTGGTTGTTTCCCTGCCCTCCTGGATCCTGCACATAAACAAATGTTCACCCCC
Source organism: Orobanche coerulescens (assembly GCA_033398695.1). Classification (NCBI taxonomy): domain Eukaryota; kingdom Viridiplantae; phylum Streptophyta; class Magnoliopsida; order Lamiales; family Orobanchaceae; genus Orobanche; species Orobanche coerulescens. The sequence continues at coordinate 15,329,043 of CM065810.1, forward strand.
TAAGGGGTTAGCACAACAATGCTAGTACAAGTACGATAATCATACAACAATGATTTAATCAACAATAATCATAACAAGTTTCTCCAACGAGAAATAACAACAACATATATCACATCATAACAGTCTCAACATACTCATGGTATTTCAACGATCCAGCGCACACAACTATAGATTCCCATGATGATCCCGTCGGACCAAAGCATGGTGGAACTACCTGTCCAACAATCCAGTGCACACAGCTATAGATTTCCTATGATGATTCCCTTCGGATCAACGCATGGTGGACAATTAATCACAACACATTACATAGTACAATCATAACATAACCGACATAATACGAACAATTCTAATTAAAGTACTTGCCTCGATTCGATGACAAGGATAAAATTTCCACAAATATCAAAACGCTCGAAGGTCGCCCCCTTCGATCAATCACATTGCTAAGCTCGAACCCTAACAAAAGAAATAATATATAATTCATTTCGCATCGAACGAACATCTAACAATCCAAATTATGGTCGAAAGTTCATAAAACGTAACCTTTCTGACATGCTTAACATACGTTACGTACCCTTGGTAGCGTACGTTAAGCCTACTCGTTAGCGTACGTAAGATACGAAGTCTAGCGTACGCTAACCATGTATCGACAGTCCCTTACTGATCAGTCGACTGACTCGTCTGATGATATAACGTACGTTACGCACCAAACGTAGCGTAGGTTAACTATGCCCGATAGCGTACGTAAGCTACATAGATTAGCGTGCGCTAAACACGCATATGATAGTTTATCATTGGGCAGACGACTGCCTCAATTTGTGATGAAGCTTATGAAATCCTCAGTGATTAACGTACGTTATCCCCATACATAACATGCTCATATAATTATGAATGATCTTCCGGATTAAAACATCTCCAAAATTCAAGGATACGTATATCATCACAACACCATATTCAATCCTTATTACAATTCTCATGTGAAGTTCGGTGATCTAAGTTTGATGCGCTTGATTCCAATATCATCATTACATTCAGACTTTATCTTAAAGATGAACTAACAAATACAACTTATAAGAAAGGATACAACCTACAATGATTCTTTCTTAAGTCTGTTTAATAAAAGTGATATCAACTCCAAGTCTATGATCAATATGGCAGCACTATTCAATACGGATAATCAATCTCAGAACATTACTCTCATTATTTGACGTCCAACTATGATGTTTTCAACAATGACATCTTAAGCATAATCATCCCAACTTCTAAACATGACGTTTGGTTGAATAAATCATCAATGGAACTTAATATCTTGATAGCATGATCATTATATCCTTAAGAACACGAATCCAAGGTTGGAGATAGTATTAACAAATCTTAAGATGAAGAACACACCGAGACAATAGGTAGAATCCAACTCCAGTTGCTTGTGTGTCAATCCAAAATGTTTCTCCACTTCAATGATCAAGTATAAGTAGTCTCCAATCTTCAATGATCAATAAAAAGGTGTTCTAAAGGTGTACAAGGTGGCTGGGATCTCTCTGGGCATGAAGTGTGTTGAAAACCAGGTGAAAGAAACGAATGAAATGAAATGGGGTGATGTCTTATTTATAATTTTTTGACCTTAACATATGTTATTCGCCATGCATAACGTACGTTAGTCTCTTAGCGTACGCTACCCAATATACCTAGCGTACGCTATCATCACTGATAGTTAACTATTCTCATTCTGTACTCAATTACGTACGCTACACCATCTGGTTACGTACGTAAGTAACACCCATTAGCATACGCTAGACACATTCCTTAGCATACGTTAACAATTGTTGACTTCAAAAGTGTCCAGGTTCATCCGAGGGAATCTTATCCGGACCCATGTCCAGCTGGCGCATGTGTTAGCCGTCCAGCTCAATTATTGACTGCCTAACATATGCTATGCTTCATTCGTAGCGTACGCTAACTCTGGTCGATAACGTACGTTAAGATACATTCTTAGCGTACGTTATCACGTATTTGCATTAGAAACCCGCTTATATCCAACTCATGAACTTAGCCGATACAAAGCTATATGATAATACCAAATTTTTCTGATTCGGCGGTTCAATCTATGATTTCTCATTCGTGGACGTTGATAAGATCCATCCATTTAGCAGTACCTTAGGATGGCATAGCCTAAGTATAAGTAAGGGCAATAAGGCGAGGTTCAAACGAGGAAAGGCTTACGGTGGATACCTAGGCACCCAGAGGCGAGGAAGGGCGTAGTAATCGACGAAATGCTTTGGGGAGTTGAAAATAAGCATAGATCCGGAGATTCCTGAATA